>JACXSJ010000927.1:0-48389 GCA_014851325.1 Pentalonia nigronervosa | reverse complement strand
GCTGTTTTTATTAGTTTTATTATTATTACTACCTAATTATTACAATTATTACTGTTTTTCATACTAAAATAATGTTTTTTGTTGCAAATCATAATAATACCTACTAAAAATGTATAAAATTCTATTAACTTGATGGTTTCGATAACTTTAGAATCCAGAATTACTCCGACGGTATCCAGCAGAAGATCATAAAGATTTTATGCTACCAGAAACGATGTCATATTTTTGTCAACCAGAAGGATGTGTTTCCTTCAAGCATAGCCGATCTGAATCGAACAAAGTTACGTCATTTGTATTTACACTTACAGATAAAGATACAAGTTAGTATAATTCAGTTTAAAAGATTTAATTACTTTAATAATATTGTTATATTTTAAATTTTGTTTGATAAATATTTTTTTTCCAATAGCCCGAACTAGATACGGCGTATGTGTAAATTTTTATAGACGTGTTGGTCAATGTTTTACGAATACTTCAAAGAATATCAACATAAATGATGAACAGTATGTAAATAAACCACAAAACAATCATTCGACGGTATTTTTAAGATGGTAATGCTTCAAAATAACTTAATAAATAGAAAAATAAAAATATAGAACACATTTTTATGTGCTCATAATGAGCCCTCCAGTAAAAAAAATTTAATTAGTTTTCTATTTTATCAAAATGCCTAAGTTATCAAAACTATTTTTTTACTATTGATTATATTGATTATTGGCTTATTTCCAAGTACGAGCTAATCTATTGCTATTCATTAAGTATTAATTAAGCCATTAAGTAGGTACCTACTGAACATACTTTATAAAATATATATTATATCAAATAAAATTATAGATATCATATACCAACCTTTTGAATATTGACATATACAATATTAAATAAATCAACCTAACACCATGGTCTTTTTGATTGATAATTGAATTTATTAAAAAAAAAGTTTACAATAAATCGTTTTTTGATGAGTAATATGTATTTAGTGTTTCTGAGTCCATTTTTACAAGGAGATGAAAAAAATTCAAGTGGATATAAGCTGCCTTAGCCTTACAATTTTGACTATTGAAACATATAAGTATATAAATGATTAATAGGTGAATAATGTATCAACATGCTACTTGCATAGTTCATATTAATAAATTATATGCGTTTATTTTACTTTAACAATAAAACTACCATTATAACTATTAAGTATTTTAGAGTAAACTTAAAAATACATATTTTATATTTAAAATTAGTAATTATATACAAATTAAATGTTTAACTTAAACTTACTTCCCTATTTAAAATATTTGATTAATAAATAATTTTTTCTTGGCGATTATAATAAAACAAATAACTTATCTTAAAACAAATATTTTTATCTAAAATATGAATTAATTTGTTTTTTTACAGTCATTCTACAACTTCCTTTGGCAAATCAGTGTCTCAAGAACATCCAACAGATCAATCAAATGATAAGGTTGTACAAAATATTTCATCACAGCCAGTAAGTGTTCAACTGTTGATTTTCTTTTAAATTAAAGACTTGAAGTTTTGAACATAAAATGTATTTTTACTTATAGCCATAAGATTAATAAAATTAGTGAATTTCGCTAAAAAATGTTCGTAACTTAAAGTATATAAATAGCAATATAATTACCACACCTATAAAAAATTGTTAATTTTTATTCTACATTTCCAGGAATCTCAAGATTTATACTCTCTTACATCTTTGTGTCTTCTTTCACATCATCCTTTATTTTCAAGTTTTCGTACATGTTTGTTTTATTTAAAAAGCCTTATCGATTCTTGCAATAAAAAAATTAATCGTAGCAAAAAAGAAGGACATAAAAAGTAAATATTACAATTACATTTAATGAATGTCGAGCTTTCTGTTTTATAATTAATAGTTAATCGTTCTTGTTTATAGAAAAGAATGTATATGGAGTTTATTGACTGGATATTTAACTCAAGCAAATTCACCAAGAATTATACAATTCATCAAAGAACTTGAAATGTGGATTTTACGTTTGCTCAGCACTCCAGTTCCTGTACCGGGGAAGACCAAACTGGAAGTAAGATATAATACATAAGAATAACTATCACACAGATTTTGAACTAAACAAATTAGAAAATAATATCTTACAAATTTATGTACAAATAAATCACAAAAATGTTTAGATTATGAATTACTGGTTAGGTTAATTATTGTTTTATTAGTTAATATTTATTACTTTATTGATTAATATAAATTAAATCTCCAGTATGTGTTCAATAAAAAAAAATTTCTGATCAATGAAGTTGATTTTTAAAAAATCTATAAGAATTAATTAGTTTACGATTATACCTAACTAAACGTGATACAAAGCATGATCTGCAAAAATATTAATATTTTCATTATTATTATTTAAATTCCTTTTTATTCAGTTTTATCTTACATTGAAATTGATCCACGCAGTTACACTTTGATTGTTTTAAGAAAAATGTAAACTTATGCCCGATATTTTATTATTTAATATTTATTTATATTTAATATATATTTATATAGGTTTATTTGTTTTCACAAAATGAACGACAGCTACCACTGGCTTTCGCGTTACCCGACCACACGAGATTTTCACTCATTGATTTCCCTTTACATTTACCATTAGAGTTGTTGGGAGTAGATACATGCCTCTACGTATTAACTATTATATTATTAGAAAGCAAAGTGAGTAAACACATAATATTTTACTTAAAATCTCTTTAAATATCTTTAATATCTAAAATCATATTATTAATTATCGTGCATTTTACTAATATTGTAAAAAACTTTAGGTCGTCTTCCAATCAAAGGATTATAATGCTCTCACTATGTCAGTAATGGCTTTAGTGGCTCTTATGTATCCCTTGCAATACATGTTTACTGTTATACCATTACTGCCTACAAGCTTACCGAAATCGGAAATGGTATAATAATAAAAAACTATATTAATATAGTATATCATACATACATTTGTATAATGAATAATATAATTAAATCACTGTTTGTGTAACTTTCAGCTATTTGAAAGTCCCGTGCCTTATGTGGTTGGAGTTCCGTCCAGTTTTTTTTTAACAAAACGAGATTTCAGGTTGGTTATAGATAAATGAGTTACGAACGTGTTGATTTACAATAAACAATCTTTTGTGTTTCAGATTTCCGAAAGACGTTTGGATAGTTGATTTAGATTCGAATAAAATAACACCTCCAATAGTTGTTAACCGAGAAAATGCTATACCACAGTTACCCAAGTCTGAATCGTTAACTTTGAAAAATAATTTGAAATCTGTAATTATCAACATAGCAAATAAACCTGTTAATATAATAATTCATTCTTATTTAATTTGTATTAAAATAGGCTTTAAATGGACTTTCACAAATAAACATTAACAATAAAACAGCAAATAGTTTTCCGGAAAATGAAGTTATGTCAATAACGCGACCGACTATGGAATTTTCGAGTACAAGCGAAGATATTACAAAAAGAAAAATGGAAAACTATCAATTAAAAAGTAATGTCATGAACACTGTTATCAGTACAAATCGAGGAAACGAAATAAGGTAATAATAATATATTTATTAATTTGAGTGAATTCTGTTGATTAAGCAGCAGACATGCTTATAGAGAATCTACTATAAATATCGATTCTTTAATAATTATATATTTTGATGATTTCAATATTATTTTAAATTTAAAAAAACATTGTTTTTTTTTCATAATCAAAATAATGACTTTGAAAATCATGTGTGCTAAATGGATCATTCCATACAAGGTGTCCATACTCCTTGTTAATAACTTTATTTTCTAGTTCAGTCTTTCCAAATCTGATTTTTGAAAATGATTACTGTTATTAGGGTAATGGTCACATTTATTGTTATTTATTATTTAACGGCTGTACTACCTACATGATTTAAGCAAACAAATAAGCAAATATTTTTAATATAAAGATTTAATAATTTCTCAGTAAAAACAGAATTAGCAATTGGTATCTTAAATAGTTAAATCTACACCAAAATATTATAAGTAGATACATCCAAAAACACTTATGTGTAATATGTCTATCGACGTAGTTATAGTATTTCCATACATAAAGGTACAGACAATGTAGTTAAAATTTGTAGGAATCCGATTTTAGAAAATTAAATTTTAAAAGCTAACTGTAAGACACCAAACCACAACGTCATATACTTACTGAACACAATAACGACTGTTGATAAAATTTTTAATAATTAAATCATTGGAGTAGAGGTTACTTATCTGGCGTTAATAGCGTATCCACTGCACTTACTATCAGCTATGCAGAAAAGTATTTTTCTTCAATGCTCTAAAGTATTAAACACAGCATTTTATTTTTAGAAGACAAACGTCGACGAATTCAGCGTACAATACTGTCGATATCGATTCGGTGGATATTGCAATCAGGGTAGCCATGGTTCGTTTCTTTTTGTCCAGCGACGTATTGGCAAATTTAACAGAACATTCACGAACGTTGAGACTCTACCCTAGACCTGTAGTATTCTTTCAAATCAATTCATTTCTGAAAAGCCGGCCTAACCCGTCACTTTTCACATGTCAACTGTCTCGAACACAAGCAGTTGATTATTTTGCCGAATGGGCATTGACACCGAGCAATGTGGTCTTCCAGCGGATCCAAACCGGTGTCGATGACCCGTCTATGATTGGCGATAAGCTTAAATGGTTTGCGAATACCTTAGAGTCTGTTGTATTTACCGTCTGGCAAGAAAATTGTTCGATTCAAAATATAAAGAATGTCAATATAAATTCTAACCGACCTTCTATGGCATCAGGTAATAGTATTTTCACTCGTAGATTGTTTTTATAAAATATAAGAGAAAAACATAGATACTTATTTCATATTAACATAGCTGATGGGAATCGTCAATCCGACAATGACAGTAGCGATACCAGTAGTAGTGAAGACGAGAGACCAACAATTTATCGCGAAGATTTCAAAGTCAATGTTACTAGTGAAAAAAATCAGAAAATAGGTATTTATTAAAATAATTCAAAAATATTATATTATATTCAAATATACAATGTATAGTATACGAATAATAAATAAATTATATTATATTTATTAGAAAATCAAAAACTCAATATAGGACCAATAGTACAAGGAGTACACTCTGCTTATGAACCTCCAATAACATTACAATTCCCAATGGCTCCAGACGATAGCCCAGATGAGGATGGGACCATAGAATCAATTGGCAGTAAATCTATTGGATCCTCGCCGTCCAGTAGTCACAGTGACATGAGCTCGCCTATGTTTAAACCCGAATCCATAATAGTTTGTATTTTTAGTTGAACTTTTACAGTCCTAAACTATAAACTAGTGCTTGAACATAACTATATAAAAGACAACATTTTAAGGATTGATCATTTCTAATTCAATCGACATTGAAGAGTATTATATCAAAATAATTAACCTATATCAATACGTATAATAATCTAGGGTAGATTTACTCAGAAAATTACATACAATTTAAATATTACAATAAATAACACTTTGCTAGATAATGGATACATATATTATACATAATATTTTTTATGAGCTTATGAATGAATACTAATAATTGTAATTATTATAATTAAATAATATTCTATTCAATTGAATCGGTCAAAAATAAATATTCATATCTAATTTATTTATTTAAAAAGTCCAAACATTAAAATTGATACAGATACCTACCATCATTCATATTCATTTTTTATGCGAGTTGTTTGTCATATCTAAACTAATTGTCCAATAAATGCATTCAACTATAATAAAATAGAAATTAATAAAATATCATGATAATAAAATAATTTATTAGTAATGTATACAATACCATTGCTCTTAATTGTTATTAGACTTAAGTACCTAGTATTTATAAATGGTGGACAATAAACACTAGATTTACATAAAAAATGGCAACCCATCAATTAAGCGTAGCGATTTGAGCACATAAAAGAGTGCAAGAATTTTCAGCGAGTAATTAATTCATTAAGATTGTATTATTGATACATAGATTATTATAAATAAAAAAAAATAGGTACATTAAAAATAACTTACCTACAAAAAGTACTTCCCTAGAAAAAAATACGTAATTATAATATATAATTAATAACTGTTTATAGTCATTTTATCAGTTACATATTCAAAAATTATTTATATTTGTACATTATTTAAATGTCAACAATTATATATTAATTCAAAACAAATATAAATTACCTATTAAATAATTGCTTATTACATATAACATAAATTTTTAAGAAAATGCGTATTTGGTTTT
Source organism: Pentalonia nigronervosa (assembly GCA_014851325.1). Classification (NCBI taxonomy): domain Eukaryota; kingdom Metazoa; phylum Arthropoda; class Insecta; order Hemiptera; family Aphididae; genus Pentalonia; species Pentalonia nigronervosa. Next base: position 42,094 of record JACXSJ010000927.1, on the reverse strand, counting down.
TTAAAATTGTTTATCTAAAAGGTTATATTAGATTAAAATCAGATTTTAACAAATTTAAATTTCAAAATATTGAATTTAATCTATGTACCTATTGTACATACGTAGTTGGTTAAGTATAAAAGTTTCTAATCGAGCAGAAAACAAGTTCTAATAAAATATGAAAACCAGCAATTTTTTTTTTAATGTTTTTTTGAGTAGTCATTATCAAATTAGTAAACTTGGGTTAAAAACATATTTTGTTTTTCGTATTTAAGACAACTGAGTGTTATTACCACACATTATCGTCCACATTTAAATAATTTATCTACAAAATTATCAAAAAAGTAGTATGGAGATTCTTCATTTTAAATAGGTACCTCTTAAGTATCTTGTATCTTCTTTATTTTTTCTTCACACTTCACTCCCGACTATGTATGGCATGCAACTCGGCCACACTTGTACACATAAGTATCTTATGTTATTAGTAATTATAATACGCATATAGATAATTATAATTTACCAACGACATTATAAAAATATTCATTTTTACCCAACGATAAACCCTAAAGGTGAACAATTGGATTTTATGTACCTAATAGGTAATCTTTTGTCTCAAATTTGACACTACCTACAGTAATTTCAGGGAAATAAAAATAAAAAAACCGATGATGTTTATTAAATTTTGATATATTTTTAGAGAACTTGAGAGCCGTGTCTTTTTATTTATAAGTAAAATAACCTGTTACAATGTACTTAACTATATTAGTTTGCCCGTAACTTTTAATTTGATGTTAAAACTATCTCATGTAAACCCATCGGTGTTTGGCGGTTGATACTTAACTCATAAACTTTTTTCTGTAAATCTGTTGTCATAGTTTATAAAATTGTCACTTAAAAAAAAAAAAAGTAGAAAATTCTATTAATAGTTATTATTGAAATAAAATATTAAATACCTATAATTTCAACATACAGATTTAGTTCACTTTGTATTTTTATTACCTATGTATGATTAGCAATCTTTCTACAATAATGTAACTAATAAAATTATAAAATTATAAAAAAATAAAAAATAAAATAAAATTATAAAATTATTATTAATAAAATATAGCGTTAAAAACATACAAGTTCATAAGTTATAGAATAACACGTTTTCTGATATTGAATGTGTTCAACTTTTCACGTTCAAATAGTCAAATTACATACGTAGAATACATATTTTATCATATTAATTTATTACAATGACTTCACATTTCATGCCTATATAACCTTGATCTTTCAACCTTTCACAACTCAACAATACATTCTAAATTAAGCACATTTTTAAAAGCAAATTGTAAATATAAATACTATCCACAAATATATTTGTAAAATTGTAGGATATCGTTAGATGTAGTCATCAATTGCAACAATCACCTTCACAGTTGACTGCAACTGCTACGGGTAACAAACTTCTTCTTAGCAGACATAGCACAGGTGGTAGTGATTCTGCTTTAAACCATGTAGTTGTAGCACAAAAACAAAATAGTAATTTTAGACCTACATCGCAAACATCTACAGTAAGTTTAAACGAAAATCATATACTTAACATTATATTATTATAACAATTGTACAGATATTTATTAATAATAGTAGTATTTAATTCAAACATAATTTTAATTTGCGGATATTGTTTTTGTATTTTAGTCATCCGAATTCTATCAAACAATACCAGTAGCAGCAGAAAAGAAACAAAATATTATATCTAGTCCACCTTCATCAAGAAAAGGAAGTTTAAGTAGCTTACACCAACAGTTGACAAGACAGTCTAGTCAAAATAATTCAATATTGGAACATTTTGCTTTTCAAGCCAAAGAACTTGTTAAAGAAACAGCCAGGCAAAGTAGTCAAGAAGGAGCTGGAGGAATACTAGCACATGTAGCGGACAAACTGACCACCCAAGCAAAAAAAGCTGCAGGTGAAGCTACAAAATCTGTACACGAAGCTAGTAAAAGTGCATTTGAAGCCAGTAAAACAGCGGCGGGTGTCAGCAAAAACACTTTTGATGATTTAACATTTGTTGGGAAAAGCACAATCGGTGATCTCACAAAAAGTGCAAAACAAGTAGCGTCCAAAAAAGGATTTAAGGTAGGAGCTATTTATGTATACAATATATTTTATTTATTCAAATAATCAGTAATTATAGCCATATTACATTTGATTTCATAGTATTGTTTAATATTTAATTATAAATTCTGAAAAGATATTTGAACTTAAACTTATTTCATTTAGTGATATTTTTAGATAAAATCTGTTAGACCTTTTGGATTATATACTTAATAAATTAGATACTTTTTTTATCGTCGTCTTTCTCTTTTTCCAATTCCTCTTCCCCCATATTTTATTTTTGATATGAATATGTACTATTAGGAATATTTATTTACATTGTTGTCTAAATCACATAATTCTAAAAGTTATAATCGTATTGCTTGAGTTTTTATATGACAGGTTGATTCTATTATATTTTTACTTATATTGTTTTTAATTAAGTTAAATATACCAAAAATTGTATTAACTTTTTAAGTTCTACTCTGAAATCTAGTTCCTAGACAGTATTAATAAATATTACGTAGTGTATTTATATAATATAAATAATATATATACTATATATTAAGTTATATTTGTGTAGATTTAAAATTCATATTTATTTTATAGGTAGGATTATTGGGTGAATCTACATCTTTAAGTTTTCAGCAACTAAGTTTTGATGATGAAATAAATGATAACAATCAGTCAACCAATGCAATTTCAACCGGTTCTGTTTCGGAAATTAGAAAATCATCAGTAACATCGATGGGAACTGGTGCCACAAAAGATTTTTTTTCAAATATATCAAACGATATAAATGGACTGGCAAATCAAACAACGAGCATGTTTACTGATTTATTCGGTAAGGATTAGCAAAAAAGAAATGTATACATTTTCCCGGCTACATGGAAAAATAATGAATCATAGATATGTTTAAACCGTCATTTGTTTACAAAACCATTTTTATAGAGATTTTTATAGTAACATAATCACATTATGCATCTATTTCTAGAAATAACTTAAATACTGTAAAGCGAAATTATTATACCACGTATCAGTTGCAAGGGGTAACTTAGGTACTATAAAGAAAAATAAGTCAGCAAAAAAAACATTTTACCCAGCCCAAAAACATTAGCTTTGTAATATATTTATTATTTTTTAGGTAGATACTATAATAAAATTCGTTTTTTTTTGTTTTTACTACAGTCCCTAACACTAATTAAAATTTTAGCCTAAATGGTACATTTATTTTTTATCTACCCAGGTACTTTAACTATAAAGTACCCTTAACTCTGAATTAAGTGATTACCTACTTGGATTTCTTAGTATTACTTATATGTATTCAGTAGCTTTTTTTTTAATTTGATTAAATTGAAGTTTACCTATATTTTGTGAATTCCGGGATTGATCCATTTAAGTACCAAATATGAATTTTTACGTTATAAAATGTAATATTATGTATTAGGTGGGAATAAACAACAAAAAAATAGTAAATCGTCACTTACATTGCCAGTGACTAAAACTAAAGAACGAACTTCCTCTGGACCTTTTCCAACAAAAGGTAAATAAATATGGTCAATTATTATTAAAACAAAACTATATATTTTTTTTTTTAAAACATTAGTAAAAAATATTTTTGTTTATACACCTATCATATTTTTTTTAGCCGGGCGTAATGATTTAGTTGAAAAATCTAATTTGATTCGTCACTCAAATCCAAGAAAACTAAGTGAAACGTCAAAAATACCAAACAAAAAATCAGTTAAACCTAATAGTCACGTGGACAATGAAACGTTTCTAAAGGATGTATGATTCATGCCAACCAATTATTTTAAATTGACAAATAAACGTATAAACTAATTGCTTGTTGTAAATCTTAGGTAACAAAACAGATTCTTGACGGAGATGGGATAGGTTGGCTCAAGCTTAGTAGATTCAAAAAATTAATGGAAGAAGAGGGATACCGGAATTTAGTAGTCAGTAAACTTAATCGCACATTGGACAATAAAATTAGTCCAAGTGATCATATTGATGACGTGGTAATGATTTAACACATTTTTGTTATAAATTATTTCATTGATATAATTAATACTCATTTCAATGAAATAAATGTATATTTAATTATTATGGTGTTAAAATTGCATTTTGTCCCTTCAGTATATAAATAGATTTGTTTGGAAAGGAATGCTTAAAGCCTTATTAGCAATTATCCATGGATTAGAAGTATCTTTTAATAATCAATGTGGAGGTGGTTTAGCATCAGCATTCCAAGTACTAGAAATAGCTCATACTCATTATTGGGCTAAGGACATATCTATGACTGGTTTCGAATCTCAAGTAACTATTCATATTTTGTATTTTTATATACATAGAACGATAGATTAACTATTAGTTTTAAACAAATTTGTATGTTTTTTATAAATTGCAATGCAATACATTTAAGTAAGTGTTGATTATTATTGGAAATTATATTTTAATCCAAAACATTCAATTGCAGTTAGATAGGTACCTATATGACATTTAAAAAAATAGAACATTATTTAAATATTATGAAGACCTGTATTTTGAATGGTTAGGTAAAAATATTATCTATATTTTCAAGTGATAGTCATCATTAAAAATAAACAATTCTAAACAGGGTTCTGTAAACAATATTGTTATAATGTCATTATATGTGTTTTTTATATGATATCTATCTCTTTCTAATAGTCTAGTCTCTACTAATTGTACATGAAATTCATTGTTACTCTAGCTCATCAAAACCACTCAATGGATTCAAATGTGGGTTTTTATTGTTGGATGCTTGATTCTCCGACAAAGTTTTAAGTATAGGTACTTACTACTTTTAAGGACCCAACTCCTATCTCTAGAAAATTGAACAATGCAGTGCATTTTTTAAGGATTTTTTACTGGGCGACAAAAAAATGTTTACTCAAAATAGATAGTCAATTATAGTGGGTAATAAATTCATGTTTACCCCTCATAATTATTAAAAATAAATCTTGATGCTAGAACTTAGAAGTAAATGGTAGGTAGATAAAAGTTATAAAAAAGTCATAATTTATTTAAAAGAAGATAATTAATATTATATATAAATAAATATTAAATTATATAATCTAATATTTTTATAATATAATCACTTGTTTATTCTATAAATTGAAAAAAAATATTAACAAAAACAAATTATATTTAGAATTCAAAATATCATATACTATTTTTCAAAAAACATTTTTATGAATGAACGATTTTTATATGTTTCTTGGTCTGGAAGATTGTAACGTCGTTCCTTTTTTCTTAAAAACGTAGCCACTGCTGGTCTAGAATCGAAATTCACTGTTCCAGTGCTGTTTAGAGCAATATACATCCTACTGTTAATTGCATCCCTCGAATAGCAAGACTGTTTATTGGTTTTCAATATAGTGTGGCAGGATACAGTACGTTCTGGTCCACAACTATGTGGTGTTATTGTGGCATATGCTTGTACCACTTTTGCAAAAAATTTCGTTGAGCTGCTTATTTTTAAATAGTAATACAATTTTCCTGTTGGGTTTGTAATGTTAATAGGACATGGAAGTTTATCTGTTGCATATAAACTAATAACTTCGTCACAAAAAGTTGTTACATTTTCATTACCGAAAATATCTTCAATGTCACATCTTATCGCTTTGATTGTATCTTGAGGCGTTCGCGCATTTAAAAAAGTTGTAAATCGTTGTATAATACTTGATTGATTATCGGCAAGTCTATTACTTAAAAATTCCTTTGCGTTTTTCACTATTTCCGTTCTAACACTGGTTACACAGCGCTTTGTAGAAACATATACATTCCGAACTTTTCTATGATTCTTAGTACTAATATTACCATTGTTAACTTCATCGTTGTTATCAAATATTTCATCATTTAAAAACTTATTTAGTTCTTCCTCTTTACCTCCCGGATAATAATCAGTCTCCATCAGCTCTAAAGATGATATGGCTATGTTTTTAGACGTCTCAATGTCACATAATGTAACCATTGACTTTTGACCATCTTTTTGGAATTTTTCAAAAAGGCGAAGTAAGTCCATCATTAATACCGTATAAAATATTTGATCTCCGTCTTCTTCCCATACTTTTAAAAATCCTCTGACCATTGTTTTCTCTTTTCTATTACTGGTATCAGTAACAGCTGTAACTATATTATTCCAATGCTTTCTTATAGATGGCATATTTTTCCAAACAGATTCGCACAATAAAAGTAGATGTTCTACAAAATGAACTTCGAAATATTGCGGAAACCTGTAAAATTATACTTTTTCCTTTTCCGAAATCGCCTTGAGTTCATCGGTACGAATTGCAGAACCTCTATAAAATGTAGCGACCGAATTTAGATTTATTTTCCAATGTTTAATCTCTGTAACCATTGATTCTATATCAGAAAATGCTAAATCACACCTATGTGTTACACACCAAATACATAGTATATCCCTTTTTAAGTATTCTCTCAATCGAACCCAAAGACCACTCTTTTTTCCAGTATTGGCACTTTCTCCGTCAGTTGTGAAGCCAGTTAACTTTTCTTTGGCCATGTCTTCTATGTCAAGTTTTTTTAAAGTACTTAAAATACAATCCAGTAACCCTTCTGTACCACGTTTGCTTGAATGGCTTTCACCTAAGAAAACGTTTTTGATAGCATTTGTTTCGTCTAAATACCGAGCGATGATAAACTTATTGTCTACTGAATATTTATCAACTGATCCATCGATTTGAATTGAGAAACAAATAGACTTTTTCAACTCTTATGATACAAATTCCATAACAATTTCCGCAATTATATCTAACATTTCACGATAGATATTTGAATCTTTATAATGTAAGCAGCACCAGAAGGATTAAAACTAACAAAATCTGCGTTTAAACCATGTTCACGATAAGTTGAAATTTGAGCGTCAGAATGTATTTTAGAGAGTGACCTGGATGGCCAAGAATTCACAGACAAGGTAATTATTTTACTGTCGTTATGAACATCAATAACCAACTCAATTAAATTGGTAACAACTTCCGACTTGTGAGATTTTAAAAGTTTTAACCAAGGATGTTTATCTGATTGTGACATCCAAAGTACCCGAGTTTTTTCTGCACAACATGTAGCGTTATGAGCGTCACTATTTAAATGGTCTATAATTCTCATGAGTTCTTTTTTTCCATCACATCTAACCTCGTCGGCTATTGGAACTTGTCCGTTGCAAGACAACTTTTTGGCTTATGAAATGTGATTAAAACATAAAATACATTGAATACCTGATCGTTTTCCTAATTTTATTTTCTTTAAAAATTCGAATGTTTGAATTAACCAATCAGCATCTAACTTAGACCCTTTTTACCATTCTGAATTAACGATGTTCGAATTAGAAACATGAAGTGGTACCTCAACGGTCTCAATTGTAGAAAATGAAGATGATGAACTCGATGGAGGACAATCAATTATACCCTCTACTGGCTCTACTTGATTTATAGTAAAAGAAGTATTAGAATTTGAAGTTTCAGCTGGTAAATTTTGAGGTAAAATATAAGATTCAGGATTAGATAATTTTTGTTTTTTATGAGGATACTCCAAAAAAGTCTGTAATGCGTTTAGCCACAGCGATTTGAATTTGAATTAAGCTAAAATGTAATAATTAAAGAATTATTAATTAAAAATTGCTTATAAAATGTATATTATATACTACACTTAATACCTATACTCTTTTACAATTTAAATAAAGGGAACCGTCTTTTGCACTGATAGAGGAAATCCAAGAGTTGAAGGATTCATTTTTAGTGAGTTCAGGTTACGTTTGAGAGATGAGGATAGGTTGTTGTAAATATTTTTATCAGATGGTAGTATTGAACGTTGCCAAAGTGCTCTGGCACGACGTTTTTGTGCAATTAATTCTCTGGTGAAAGCGGGAATTGAGAATGGATTAAAATGTTTTTGAAGCTTTTTTTTATGGAAAAATTCCAGGCTGTTGACTGGATTAAATTTGTAAAATTTCGGGTAGCAATTTCTATATCTTCTGGCGATTTAAGTCTAATTTTTAAATCGATATTTTGGTCAAGGTTGTCTCTGAATTTGTCCCAGTTCATAATACCGTCAGTAAAACAGGCTTGTCTTGGTTGGGGTAAAGGTTGGGCATCTAGTGTTAGGAGAACCGGAAAATGGTCTGAACATGGGTCGAGTAAATTTTTTATGGAATGAGAGATGTTATTTGGAATATTTACTACAAATATATCCAGTATATTGGGGCGTTTTTCTCGAGGATGTTGGCCAATAGGTTGGATTAGTGGGGGATAAGACTGAAATTTTTTATGTTTATTGAATGATGTAAGGCTTGACCTTTTGGATTTTGAGTATGACAGCCTCAAGCTGGGTTTTTTGCATTTAAGTCACCACCGACTAAGAAATAACGTTCGAGAGCCATGAAAAATTGTTGATATTGTAATGTGGATATTCTGTGTTTAGGGGGGCAATACGTTGCAGCTATAGAAATTGATATGTGGTTTGTTTTGAGTGTAATTATTGCTACTTGTAGAAAGTCTTCATTTATTATAGGACAGGTGTTGAATTGTAAGGAGGATTTAATGAGGATCGCAGAACCCGCATGAGCAATATTGTCAGGGTGGGTTGCTGATATTAGTTTGTAACCGGGAATAGAGAATTTAGTATTTAGTGTGAAATGGATTTTAGTGATTAAGGCTATGTCAATTCTTTTTTAGTAGAGTATTGTGATGAGTTCGTTTTTATGGTTTTTTAAGCCATTGGCATTCCATAAAAAGATAAGTAGAGATTGAGAAGTGAATGAATTATTTAACATTGTTAGATAATAGGCGGTCGAGGACTGTTGTGAGGAGGGCTATTAGCGGATTTATAATAGCTTGAAAATTATTAATAAAGGTCATGAGATTGTTGTTCATATTTTGACTTGGTGGGGTAGACTTTTGAGCAGAAGTCGCCTGAGCATATGACGGTTCTGGGGATGTGTCAGTGGTTTGGGATGAGAACTTTCACAGTTATTAATTTTAAAGTTAACATTGTTTGTTTTATTACCGTTATTTTGTTTGGTGGAAAAATTCCGGTGATTTTGAAGCTCCTTGTATATTTTGCAACCTTTATAGTTAGCCGGGTGGTCTTCGTTTCAGAGTGCGCAACAAGCAGGGGATTCATTGGATTTGGTACAGATTGATGATGGATAGTTTTTTCCGCAACGGACACATCTTGGGGGGGTGTGCACAGTATTTTTTCGAGTGGCCGTAGTCCTGGCAGTTGTGGCATTGCATTATATCTTTACGTTTATGGGGTTCTTCCACTTTTATTTTGGTGTGAAGTAGGGAAGTTAAATGAAATATATCTTTGTTTATTGTAGCTGGTTCCAGGTCAACAAAAAACATTGGAAGCTTGTTTTGTGTTACCTTTTGGAGAACATTTGCTACTTGATGTACAGAAAAGCCTAAGTCCTCGATGGACTTCATTAGTTGGTGTTGATGGGTGTAGGTTTCTGATGACTACTCGAAAAGCTTTATCTTCTTGAGGTTGGAAAGTGTGGTATTGGGCTTTCTCCTCTCTTAAAAAGTAAATAGTTTTCCTGTAGGAATCTGGATTGATTGTTTGAACTTTTAGTGCATTTATTGATGATTTGAATAGGAAGTTTCTGAACCGATTAAAGAGATCAATTGTTGTCTAAAGCTAACAAAATCTAACACTTCACGAATAAATATAGGAGGAGGTAATTTAATTTTAATTTCGTTGTTCACTTCAGGAGTTTGGGAGTTAATTTGGGTATTTAAGGATGTGCCACCTGTGGCGTCATCGTCTATAGTGAGTGAGGAATATCGGTTGGTTGTTACAAATATTGGCTTACATTTCTTGTGATCAGTTGAAGTTACAGAAGACAGGATACGTTTTGTTATTTTGGGCTGAATGAAATCAGATTCCTCCCTTTCAGTTGATGAGTTGAACACATTACTTGACGCGCTCTGTATACATGAGCTAATTATTATGTTTTGTTTAAGATTAGATATTGTATTTGTAGATTTGCCTAGTTTTGTTTTGATTGGATTCTTCGTTATCGGTGGAGTCATTATTACGTAAGATATCAAACGTCGATAAGCGACCGCCGACTTTTCGGGGTGCTCGACGCGTGAACTTAATGACTAATTAATTTATTAGGATTTTTTTCTTTTACGGAAGCTAAGTTTTATTTCTATTTTTTTGTTTATATCAGTGCGACTGTATTTTTAAGACGCATTCAACGATGTAAAGAACTATTTATAATATTAAAGTGACGGTATAGTTAAGCGTCACGAGATGCAGGCGGCGCATAGACGACCGTACTACTCGCGTGCAGAGACGACACTATATTCTACAATAATAAATGCATTTTGTATTTAATATCGATAATATTATGACCATTGTTATATATACCTACCCACAAAATGTATTATTATCATTAAGTATTAACTAATTATTTATTTTTTAAATAGAATAAAAATTCTTCTTTAATAAATTGTGTGTCGCCCAGTCTTTAAAAATACAGTCAATTAGGCGACAAAATATCTTCACTGGGCGACACAAATGTCGCCCAGTTTACTAGCTTAAAAAATGCATTGGAACAATGAAATAAGATATGCTCAAGACGCCATTTGTCTAGTTTTTATAGTGACTTTTCAAAAGAAAAGTCTTTAGAACCACTCACTTCACACTTGACCATGTTAAAAATCTACATTATTTATATTAATTCATTTTTTCCTGGGTAGAGATACCCTACCAATTTGCTCTTGAAGTTAACAAAATGATACAATGATGTCGAAATACACTAAATACTACACTAAATCTTAATTTGTCCACAAAGCGAGGTTAACAAACACCAAATTGACTAGGAACTGAGGTACATACACGCAAACCGAATTATACTGAGTGCAGTATTTTGTATATTTTGTTCATTTTAACAAGGACAAAGTTGGGCAGTACTAGTATAATACATTATAGGTGTATGAAGAAATTTAATTGGAGTTTTATTGAACTTTCTTTTCTCGATGATCTACAAATAAAAAAACATTGCTAAAAGCTCAGGTAAATGTATTTGAAGCTGTGTCACAATATTTCTACCGAACACTGGTAATGCTATTACAACAGAGTAATAAACTAAATCTGTGTAGAAAACTTATAATTCATAGTTGTATCATAAAAATAATGCAATTTCTCGTCTTCAAAATGTGTCCATTATAAAACAAACAACTACAATAAAAGAAAGATCTATATAGTTTTTAGTCTTAAAATTATAGTAGGTACTTATTGATTATCCTTGCCAAATTTTGAGTAGATACCACATTCCCAAAATAAATTAAATTCACTATAATAGGTGAGATTGACAGGAATGCCATAGATATTTTTAAAGGTTCTTAAAAATTTTTTTTTAATTATATTTCGTTATTTTGTTTTTATCTTTTATAATTTTCTGTAAATGTTTAGTTAAATTTGCCTAACTTAAAGAATTTTTAGATCAGTTATATATCTATTTATATTATTTATTTTTAATATGTAGATGTCCAGTCCATATAGTAGCCGTGAAAATGTACAATCACCACTGCAAAGTCCAAGTATTGCTGGTTCACCGATGTCAAGTCTTTATCAAACATCTAGAAAATCTTCTCAAACTAGTACATCTGGATTATCTGGTAAAATTTTTATTTTTATACGAGGTCTAATCAAAAAGTATCGAGACTGTTAAAAAAAAAAAAATATTTATTAGATAAAGTTATTTATATTCAATCTCCTTCAAAGTATGCTCCTTCTAAGTCCATACATGTTCTCCAACGTTCCTACCATTTTTGAAAACACCTGTGAAAGTCATTTTTAGAAACTTCTCGTAGCTGCTCCGTCGCATTTTGTTTAATTTCATCTACATCTTGAAAACGTTTACCCTTAAGCGCCATTTTTATTTTTGGGAATAAAAAAAAATCACATGGAGCTAGGTCTGGTGAATAGGGGGATTGAGAAACAACTGGGATACCATGTTTGGCCAAAAACTGCTGCACAACATGGGCTGAATGGGCTGGTGCATTATCGTGATGCAATTTCCAACTACCAGACTCTTTAAACTCGGGTCTTTTTCTTCGTACAGCGTCTCGTAAACGGCGAAGAACATCAATATAGTACTCCTTTGTTATGGTCTGTCCTTTTGGAGCATACTCATGGTGAACAACACCTTGGTAATCAAAAAAAACAGTCAACATGACCTTCACTTGACTCCGAACTTGACGAGTTTTTTTGGGTCGTGGTGACCATTCAAAAACGCGAGCACGGGACATGGTTTCATCTCCATAAGCTAACAATAACATTTGGTAGGTTTCAGTAGCCATTTTTCCCAGTTTATGGCAAAATTTAATGCACACTAGTTGTTCTGTATTTTCGCTCATTATGAAATCCGACGGGACATAAAAACACACTTGACTTAGAAGCCGACTGAGACAATTTTAATCTAATCTATGTCTAATATATTTTCCCAACATATAAAGTTAGGTTAATATAGCACGTGCAAGTTCATACTCAAACCGGTTTACGATTAATTGTATCAGTCTCGATACTTTTTGATTAGACCTCGTATATCTATGAAAAACATATTTTAACTATACAAGGTGATTCTTTTAACCCTAGAATAATAATACTTTCATTACTAACTATTCGTCAAATTGACAAATATAGTATAAAATAGGTTATTTCAAGTCATATATTGACGTAATTATATTACATATATCAGTTGTCAAAACGACGACGTGAGTCTTGTTTCTACACATTTACGCCTTTAAATAAATCACTTTTTATCACTTTGTATAATATATATTATACACGCATATGAACATACTTCTCTCAAACATAATAATTTTGAACTAAATCATAATATTATTTATTATTGTTGATTAGAATGTAAAAATAGTGGAGCTGGAAAATTTTCCAATGAATTTTCATTAGTTGACGACGGTGAAGGATCAACTTCTAATGCTTCCTTAAATGAAACGTTCAATGATTTGATGAATACCGAAAACAATAAACAAGAACAAATTTCAACAAACCCTTTTTTGGAAAATGAAGTAAATAATATAATTCAATTAATTGTACACATCTCTCTCTCTCTTCGTGTCCGGTGCTGGACCTAACGGATACAAATTGTATTAAATATAAACATAAATATAGATATACATTAAATAGTCTTTAAAAATAAGTAAAATATAGGTAGATGTGCTAAATATTTTTCTCCAACCAGTGAGTGGCTATCGATACAGCATTCTCATTGGCAAGCGCCAAGTCGTCTGTTGTACATCCGGGAGGAGCAAGAGCACATTTTATTAGGTGTTCATCGGATTGCCTCTCGCCGCATTCACAAGTGTCAGGTCCTTCTTCGTATCCCCATTTCACCATGCTGACCTTTGTTTTTGCCACTCCTGCTCTTAACCTATTTATCGTTCTCCATATGGGCCATGGTAGGTTTCCGCCTGGTGGTAGTCGTTCATCAGGCGGAACAGGTGTTTTAGTTCGTAGTTCTTCTCTCCATTTACGTAATCGGAGCTGGTCAGGGGGTCCTGGGTCATATTTGTATTAGCAATAAAGCTTTTTCTTGATTTAAGTCTCCTTTGTGGTCCTAGAACCCATACATGGGATGCCTTTGATCGATGGATTGTTTTGTTCTTTCAATACATGTGGCCACGTATCTCCGTATTTCTGGCGGAGCAATCCCTGCTAATGGATAGATATATTTTAGTGGCGTAGCTCTGAGGCATCCAGTTATCAACCTACAAGTTTCATTCAGTGCCGTATCAACATGTTTAATATGTTTCGACTGGTTCCACACTGGGCAAGCATACTCTCCAGCGGAGAAACATAGTGCCAGTCCTGTAGTTCGAATCGTATTTGGCGTGGCACCCCACTTGCTACTTGCTAGTTTCCGTAATAAATTATTCCTTGTTTGGACTTTCATTTTTGTTTTGATACACTGTTTCTTAAATGTGAGGGTTCTGTCCAGTGTAATTCCTAGATAAACTGGCTGTTCTGTGCTTTTCAGCGTTTTCTCAAGCCACACAACATTGAGCTCTCTTTTCGCCTCACGATTTCGGAGGTGGAAACAGCATATTTGTGTCTTATCCGGGTTTGGTAATAATTGGTTTCTCGCATAATATGTTGTTAATTCTTGGAGAGTATTTGCAAGCTTACGTTCGACTTCTTGAAATGTTATGTCCTGTGCTGCTACGGCCAAGTCATCCGCGTATAGAAAGTGCCTTGTTTCTTTTGTGATTGGTTGGTCATTGGTATATATATTAAATAGCATAGGCGCTAATACGCTACTCTGCGGTAATCCATTCCGCTGATTTCTCCATCTGCTCCATTTATTGTTGAGCGTGACTTTATGTGACGATTGTACACATAATTTAAACATAATTACTTTCTACTTATATACACAAATGTATATGATTTTTTAAACATAAATGAAAAGCTGGTATCAAAAATATCTTAACAATCAAATATTGTATCATGTTAGAGATTTACATTATTTTACGAGGAAATGTAGGAGTTCTGTTAAAATATTTTTGTTATTAATTTAATTAATATTTTATGGAAATAAAAATAATTTTTAACTATAATTATTTGAGTAAGTATTATTAAAATAACATTAATTTAAACAATTTGAACAATTTAATTTGTTAAAATTAAAAACTTAAGTCAAAATACAAAAATTAATCTATATAATATTTAAAAATGAATTCCTATTTCTCTTGATCACGCTATAACTTGAGAACGCCTTTACCGATTTCAAATAAATTTAAAAAAAAACAAATTTTAATCATTTACACCTCAAAATTATACCTACTTGCCTACCTTTAATTTATTAAGGTTTTGGATTTGTATATTTTTACATTTAAAAATTACAACACGGAGATACGAATGCAATATGAATACGTATTTTGAGTTGAACATTTTGAGAGGGTAGGTACTTAAAAAACACAAACTCGATTATTTAGGGAGAAATGTCATCCATGGGGCCAGTAGTAGTATCAGATGAATCCAGTAACAGTAGTACAGTACTAGTTAACAATCCGTCGTTTTATTTGAAACGGATAACAAGTAATAGCAGCAGAAACAATGCATCATTCTTTCGAAGTGCTGTATCGGACAGTGAACTTGATAATACGGGTGTAAGTATAATGAAAATTGTTACCTTAAAGTTGTATAATAGATATAAAAGTTTAGCCTAAATTGTTTCAGTAAATTAGAAAAAACAAATAGTGCATGACTTTTAAATCAAACAAGTACTTATTTAATAATTTAAAATAAACCTAGCATAATACCTAAATTATTTTAAACTTTAATAACAATTAAATTATAGAAAACAAATTATTTCTCATTATAGCTTTTCAAGACTACTAATAAAAATCGCACTCAAAGTATTTGGTCCAGTAAATCATCACTAAGCGCTGGATTTCGATACCATGGAGGTAATTTGTTGAACACTGCATCTGGGTCACCTAGTCCAGAATCAGGACGTACTTATTTGTTCGAAGGTATTTATATACATTTATTATTGTACATTAAAATATATATATATATAAAATGGTTAAAAAATAAAATTATAAATATGATACTACCATGCGTTGTAATTATGTTATAAAGGTATACTGGGAAAAGAACGGAGTACAATTTGGAACCAACTAAAATTTTGGGAAGATGTATTTATTGATGCTGTCAGTCAAGAGAGAGACATGATAGGCATGGATCAAGGACCAATAGAAATGATGGAAAGGTCAATAAAAAACATTTATTATTTTGTAACATATGTTTTTGAATTGTTGACATTTTAATAACTGTCTTACAGGTATAAAAATTTAAACCAAAGTGAACGGAAACGCCTAGAATATGATGAAGATAAACTCCTGTCCATAATGATATATAATTTAATTGCATTTATGATCATGGTAAACGTTCCTAAGGAAAGTGTCATGAAAATCGTTAGAACTCTAGTCGGAAAAAGTAGAGTAACAAATTGTTATGCGACTGAAATTACAAGCCTCATGTCTCAACTATCCAATTTGGTAAGTTCCGACATACTTTATTGTTTATCTGACGTACCATAGATTCTACAATTTAGGCACACTAAATAACTCGAGTTTATTGTATAAAATCAATTTTTATTTTTTTTATTTTTTTTTACTCTAAATAACATTAAATATTTTAAAATTCGTAAATTAAATATACAGGTTGGTAGCAAGTATATTAATTGATACAGCGATACTTTTATATCAATTTCATTCATTGACTCGTGGCCTAAAGCTTAATAGATTCAGAGTGTATAAATATTTAATTTTTTTTACATATTATAATGTTTCGAAATGTATGTGTTTTGTAACTATAAATTGTTAACTCTGAATAATATGCTAACAATGATGGTTATAATTTAAACAAGGATAAATGGGTGGGAAATTAATGATTTTGGGATTAATATAACAACATTGATACTCTGATACATAATTATACAAAAAACAATACACCTAATCTAAATTACAAAAAATGCAGAATTTTAAACAACTATCTACCTAATATATTTTTGTACTTAAATTAAAAAAAACTAATACTAATAAAAAATTATTACAGTTGATTAAAACACCAGTCTATATTTTTACAATATACAACAGCACTAAAGTATATTTTAGGTCTAGTTTAGCATTTAATTAATATTAAAATAAAACTATTTAACTATTTATTTGGTTTATCATTTAGAATGGAAATGACGTTGACTTGAAGCCATCAAATTCAAGACAGGCACATAGGCAAAGCTTTGCTGTACATTGTGGTGATTCTACTGGAGAATTGTTGTTCCTAGAAGTTAGAGATGACGGACTAGTTTTGAGATCGGTTAGCGGAGTGATTGTCAGTAGATGGTGGTATGAACGCATTGTGAACATGACTTACAGCCCAAGAAGTAAAATATTTTGTCTTTGGAGAACCGCCAACGGTGGACAACTTCAACTGAACAAATATTATACAAAAAAAGTAGGTGGCAATAGTATTACAATGGGTGCCTACTTTAATCCAGTGATGGTGGTGAACTTAATTAATGTTATCTGCAGAGTCGAGCAATCTTATCCAAGTCTCATCCCTATAGGTACGATTTGGAGGGGAGCTCAAGCATACTCTAATATGCTTAGTATTGAAACTAGGACCTATAAAATTGTTTTCAAATTGAAATTATAAAATATTATAACTATGTATATTTTTTAAGTACTTGATATAATTATTATTTAGTGACATGCAAATCTTCTTTTTCTACATTACAAAAAATTAAAGCATTAGTCAGAGCAGCAGTTTTCAAAATGTTTCAGCCCTAAAGTTGTTAAAAGAAATTTATAAAGCGACAAAAGTTATCCTATCCCTTTAGGGTTTCGCTTTTCAACAATATCTAGTTTTAAATTTAATAGTGAAATTAAAAATATATTTAAATGTTTAATTACATGATGATAGATGACAGCCGCCCACTGTTTTATTGATGTTTTTATACACTAAGATTTTTTTTTATAAAACATTAAGTAAATATTTTTCATTCTAATTTTTATGCTATATAGTGCAAAGATTTGTATGCTCGCATCAAGCATTCCATGGAAAAGGCCGCAGAGAGAGGACAAGGTATCATTCCCGGAGTTGAATTAGGAGGCGAGTTTCCTGTTAAGGATATGGCAACTGGGGAAGGTGGTATACTTCAAGTTTGCATGGAAGGTGTTGGTTTATTATTCGCTGATAGTAAGGTAAGTAATAAATAAAATGCATGTCACAGCAACAATGATATATATTACTATTATGCGTTTTATTGTTATTACTATTACTATTATTATTAAAATTATTGTTATTGTTGTTGCTGTTGTTATTATTATTATTATTATTTTTAATACAATATTATTATTATTATTATTATTATTATTTTATTATTATTATTATTATTATTTATATATATATATATTATCATTATTATTTTGATTATTATTAATGACATTATTTAATTTTTTTTTTTATATATGTTTATTTTTTAATTATTATTATTTTATTGGTAGTATTTTGTTTAAACCCTCCCTTCTCAATTTATTTGTGGTTAAAAGAAAAAAAAGTTTACCAGCACATTATAGATATATATGTATATATTATAATATCTCTTTGTGTAATTTAATAATTAATACCTAATTATATGATAACTGGGATAAAGGGATGACCAGGTATCTAAACAACATAAATATTACATAAAATATGGAAATCTATCAGTAACAATCATTAAAGCATGACAATATTTTTGACCATTTTGACCTTTAATCCTTATTGTTTTATAATTGCAATTACTAAATTTCAAACATTAGGTATGCTTACCTACATTACATCAAATATCTCAATGTATATTTTTATGATGATAAAATATTGTTTTACTTTCAATTTTTTAACTTCTTTTCAAATTTTTTAAATCCTTTCTGTTGTGTAGAATTTTCAAAAAAGGTATATCAATGCAAATATACATATTATATATATATCATTTTTCATACCTCACAAGTTTAATTTAAAAAAAAAACAAAACTTTTTTTCTTTTAACTATATTATGGTTATTAAACTTACATACAAAGAAAGCTGTTAATTACGATTTACTACTACAAATTTGTATATTTTTAAGGACCTCTCAAAACTTTCTTAAAACATCATTGTTGTGTTGATTTTAAAACATTAACACAATAGATACGTAAATGAAGCTGCAATACATTTATGTATAATGTATAGTGTCTATTTATATTCGAATTATCCCACTTTAAATTCGGGTCGTTGGTATAAATTAATTATATTTAATACATGATGTATACACGATAAAATAAAAAGTACCTAGTACCTACCTATTATCATATCATTGTCGTGAATAGGCGTGTATATTTTCTTAAAGCTTTCTATTAACCGCGACTTTTACAGAAAATTAGGCATGTGATACTTTATATCTTTTCTGATCTATATATTTTTTTTATATATATTTACATAATATATATTTTATTTTGTGTGATTGTATATATATATATATATATACAGTGTGTCCTAGAAATACAGAACCATTCAAAATGTTTCTTTAACGAATGAATAATATATCTTATTTATACGTTTTATATCAACAATTTTGGGAGAAAGACTATACTTGTTTACAGCAGATAGTTTTGTTTATATTTTTTTCATCCCAAATTTGTTTGGACTAAATAATTAATACGAGCGATGTTTTGAATGGATCATGATCATTATTTCTGAGACGTATTGTATAAGTATATTCAATATTCAATATTTTTGGATATTTATATTTACATTTTTTTTTTTAAACAATTCAGAATGTTCAATACGCTTTATAATTTATTTATTTATTGTTATTTTTATTCTCAAAGTTTTATTAATAACACCACGCTCGTTAAAATATTATACTTCACACGTGTTTTAACGCTCATTTATACCTACATATTTATAAAAATATATAGATATATGAATACATAATATATCTACATATATATATATATATATATCAATAAATGTATACAACGGTATGATAATGTATTGTTATCGCCTTGAATTAAATTGAATGTTTTATTTCAGTCAGATAAACACGTCGAGTTGTTATTATTCCTCTTGTTAACTGCAAAGTTTAAGAAACTTTTGAGATGGTCCTCGGTCAGGTCGATAATACAATGATTATCGAAACACGATATATAATAATATTAATTATTCGTGTTATACATAATATTTAGTTGTGTTTTGTTGATTTTCAATTGTCCTTTTTTTTTTTTTTATGAAATGTCATAACGTGATGGATTGTTGTATCGTTCAGGACTTTGAGGTACCTATATTAGCAACATTTACGTTAAAAAAAAGTACGGTTTTGTCATTGGTAATAGATATTATAATATAGTTTTGATTTCCTGTTTGCTATAAATCAACCACTCTAGTGCATATTACGTATATACGATTGGACTGTAAAATATTTCGTTTATTTATTTATTTTTCTTTTATTACCTATATATATATATATATATATTATGCAGACGAGTAGCGTCAATGTTTTATTTTCTTTTATTATTGTTTTACAAATAATTACTGTTCCTCGATCGTTCCACCCTACACACACACACTAAAAGTGAATAATATAATATAATAATGATGCATTTATTTAGGAGTTTCTACAACGGGGAGCATGGCTGTAATTGCACAAAACATTAAAACAAAAAAAAAATTATATTTATATACATATTACATGACTACATCTGTATGCATATAACACACCTATTATGTATTCATAATACTTGATAAATAAACCTATCTGTCTACACATATATGTGTGTGTGTGTGTGTGTGTGTATTTATATTTATAACAGCTTAAGTTTTTTAGTAATTTACATATACATATACACGCATATATAAATATGTACATAACACACGCATATATATACTTTATGTCTGTATATGTATATGTATATATATATAACATAGATATATCTGACGCATGTATGTTTACATGTACCTACTTATGTAGTGCGTATATATAAATATGTATATGCATATATTTATATATGTGCATCATCGACGTGTATTGATAATTTACTATGTGTAACGATTACCTATACCTATATAATTATTTACAGTAACTGCCTGGCCATCTCACTAGTTGACTTAAGCTTTGAATTTTGATGTTTGTGCTTTTGTCCGACATATTACATTTCATTATTTCAACAAAATATATATATATACCAAAACAATATTCGACCATATATAATATGTTTTAAGTATCATCACTGTTCTGTGTTTAACTATAGACTTATTACCGTAAGTGTGTGTACTTATATAGACCTATAGTTTGATTATAATATTGTGTAGCTGCACCGAATTGTTTTAACTAGTTTGCGCTTACATTTTGTATGTATTACCCACTATTGTGTTGCATGCGTATTACTGTATTTAATTTAAATAATTACCTATATAAATATATGTGTATGTGTTATTATTAGGTATCTACACTAGGCATAAATTATAAAATGTTTTAAGATTTAATGAACAATACCAATTATATCCATTGTGTTACCTACCTATGTGACTTGTTACAAGTTATTGGAACTTGCCTACCTATAAAAGTCACTTACAATGTTTTATAAACAAATTAGGTATGCCACCGTTATTGCAACACGACGGTCAGAAGTTCCTTGCCTACGTTATATCTTCGTATTGACTTCAATATTTTCTTTACAGCATCAGTTTTCACTACAAAAATTGTACTCCTTTTTTTGTTTTACTTCAATGCATAGTTTTCTATATCCAGTCGACACTAAAATGATGTTGAGCATTTTAATATAATTTGTTGTACGACCAATAATTACATATGTGTCTACCATATAACATATTATATGAACTGTGATATAAGACCAGTGTCCCGAAATGTTGTATTTAGAATCGATATATTTTTTTTAATTACCAATTAAGGTATAAGTGTGATGTGTAAGACTGACTTTGTTTTAGTTGAAGGAGCTGTAGTTTTGTCGGAAGCTGAGTAAATTAGTACGTACTTAATCGTTTTTTCTTTAATGATTATAAATCAAGCCTGGATGGAAATTTTCATTAGCATTTCCAAGAGTATTGAAGAATTGCCGAAAATGTTTGAAGAAATGTGTGCATCAATATAAATATAGTATTGAAGAGAAATAAATCTAAAGGACTAGATTGTGGTTTTTATCGAACTCAGCTCAGAATCATTCTTTGTATACCATCTCATTTATTATTTATTTTACTCCGATAGTTTACCTTATTCAACCTTATTTTTACTATCAATGACAACTCCAATAGTTCCCCGCCGATCGAGATTTATGTATTTATGTTATGTACCTACCTATAAAATATAAATAAAACAATTACCTAACTAAAAACTACCTATTTATTATTGTAATATTTTTAATGACTAGTAATTATTGTCTTGATTAAAATTTAATTAATTAGTAGTATATAATATAAAGATCAATAATTAGGTGCACACTTTTAATCCGGTGCCGTTAGCGAGTGTACAATTAAATATTAAACAACTATACATAATACATAGCACCACCAGCACATCTAGTCACCTAACTTAAAATATTATTTTCATTATAAACTATAATAACTAATTGTTTCGTTTCAGTTTTTTGTGCGACTTGATCACGTACGAAAGTGTTTTACAGTGCAGAAAAAAATATTTGTTTTGGAAGAATACAGTGAGTATACAATATCATTTAGTTTACTTTAAACTATTGCAAAACCATAACTTTTAAATATGTTTTAAGATCCAAAATTGAAACATATTATTCAAAGGCAATACGAATCTCCTATGGTAAGTAACAACTAATTATGTTATGTTCTAGAATTTAGAAACCTAGTATTTATGATATAGGTATAGGTTAACAATTGTTTTATAATAAGTATGATGCATGCTCAAATAAACTGTAAGCAGGTCCCATATCACAATAATATTGCATGGTTAATGTTTGTTTTTATTATTAATTATTAAACCTGAATATTTTGAAATGTTCAAATTCGATATCCGTTTTTACTTTAATACAGTGTAATTTGTCTCGAATCTTTTTTCGAACAAGATGATTCATTATTCCATTAAAATTTAAAGGTATCCAAAATCTACACCAATGCCACCAATATTATATCAAAACATCACTTTTTCATTAAAAGTATTTTGTTTAAAATAATCTAGGTAGGTATTTTAGCAGTGTTATTTTTTTATGTATGTACCTTAAATAGTGATTCCTTATTCCTTATTTGCGTAAAAAATAATATAAAAATATTTAATTACTCGTTATTTTTACTCACCAACCAATTAAAATGTAATCAGACAGCAACTGACAGTGGCCACTATAACCTATTCCTATATTTTTTTTACTTAACTATATACTATCTTTTTTTTATATAGATAATTCTCATTTGGTAATATCTATGCTGGGGTACACGCCTTCTACATTCAATAACAATAATAAATAACTAAATGGTTATCAACATTTTAATTTTTAATAATTCAAACATGTGTATTGAAAAAGTTTAATCATAATAAATCAAAAGGAGTTAACATACATAAAATTATAAATATACTATCCTATAAATAGTTTTAAAATATATATTTTCTAATTTTTCATAAGAATTTAAAATCTAAATCAAATTTTTTTTTTATTTATGAAGTATGCTCGAATATTTGTCAAATGACAATAAGCTCTAATGACAATTTCACATCCTGGAAACATGACAATAAGAAAAATTTAATTTTTATTTTTATGTAGATAATTTAAATTTCTACTTAAATGGAATGCAACATAAATAAGCTTTAATGATATATACATTTTAATCAACTAAAATAAATTCAAAAACATTCACATTATAATTTAAAAGTAAATCATTTATAACTAATTATTAATGTTTCAGAATTTATAAATATTATATTCTATACCAGTAGGTATAGTGTAATACCACAATAGTGAATAGGTATAGATTTCTATAGGTACTTATTCCTCTTGGCGTGCACAAAGAAGGTGAATGTGAGGCAAGTACCTCCCTGAGAGATTTGCTACTACAGTATATATTTTAATTTTATTTTTAGTTGGGTATTATTTTATTAATACAATAATACCAATCAATTTACCTACCTAAAAATGAAACTAAAATCTATACATTTTAATACATTAAAATTATTAATACTTACCAGTAGCAATAAGTTGTTTCGTTTAATTAATAGGTACCTATGCTTTTTGAAATTTGCAATTGTAAAAAAACAAATTCTGAACACCATTGGTTAGGAATTGAGGAATGATTGAACGAGCTCTTAAACATGTTTATAGAAAAAGAATAGGACTATAATATTGATTAAGGACAAATAATTGACATTTTAAAAACTTTATCATCAAACATCAAAATATGTATGAAATTAAAAAAAAAAAATATTTTTAATATGCATCTAAACAAAATTTTATTGTTATTTATAAAATATGGGAATGTTAAATTATGATATAACTTTATTTTATGCAATATGATTTATATATTAAAAAATTGAAAATTATAGTTTATTTTAAAAAGTTAAACATGGACTGTCTTGCTAAAGTGATAAAATATTTTAACCTTATCTAGGTTAGAACCTAAAAAAAATTTTTTAAGGAAATAATGAAAAACTATGTTATAATATAATTTGGATTAATTATTTTGATTTTATATTAACGATATTGGATTTAAATGATTTGAAGAATTTTTAGAAACTAATCCCTAAAGACCCCTTAATTTCCTCCCTCTTACTATCAACCCAGCCCATGAAACTGTATACGCCTATTTATATTCCTATTAGTTTTACCTAATTATAAATATAATAAGGTACCTATTCTTTGACGTATATTTAAAAGTTTAAAACAAAATTTATTTTACTTAACATTATTATACTATACTAGTATATTATTTTAGTCTTATACCATTAAGTTTAGTTATAGATAAAGATATATTAACTTATTTAACATGAATCAACTGTATCTGCATGACAAAAATTGCATTTGTGTGTTTCCAAAGAATTATTTTTGCTATGTAAAATGTATTCATAATTGTCGATGGTGATTATTTGACAACATATTATTTTTTTATAGTTAACATTGTGTTGTTTTAGGCTAGCGAAATGTTATTGTCTTTGCACCGCATCATGTCTATTGTATATACGCAAACATTGATGCTGAGAACGATGAAAATCACGGAGAGCTAAATTATTATTATAAAATAAACTGGAATGTTCTTGTTTGTCACTCCCATATTAAGGTTTTGTTTTGTTTTGTTTTTTTTTCATATACCTTTTATTATATTATTTTATTATTTACTTACTTTAATACAGAGTGATCTATTTCACTTAGTGCTATCTATATTCATTTTCTCAGTCAATTTGTCTATTTTTTTTTTTTTCAATAAAAATAATCCTACCAATTATTTATAAATTATTTTACAGTAAAAATACTTATTAAAGATTATCAATAAATGTACAAAATGTATCAAAAAAATTATGTTCTTTATCAAATTACTTAATATATTTTATTATTATTATTAAAGGTTTAAAATTCTATTTTTTTTTTTAAACATAAAATGCTTGTTTATATGATTAATTAAAATATATCTTATTCCCTATATATGAATCAATGAAAAAGAAAATTAATATAGTTCTATTAGTATTGTATTATTACCAGCAATATTAGTAACAAATTTGATTTTTACAATATAAAATTCCGTAAATTATATTAATAATGTACTCCTCCAAATAGTTATAATAGAATGTAAACAAATCTTAAATTAGCTGAGAAAATGAGAGTTAGGTCTATAGTCATGTTATATTATATACATTTTTTATATAAAAAAAATGCAATAAACTAATAATAGTTTAGTTAATGCATTGAATTGTTTTGAAATGTGTTTGAACAGTAACAATTCTTAAAACAAATACATTTCATAGTACATACACAACTATTTAATCATGTTTTTCTGTTTAAGGCTGGACAAATTTGTTATGCGGTACTATGTGTATTTTCATATATTGCTGCTGGTCACAAACGGACAATTAGTCAAACCTATAAAGACAAAACACAACAAAAATTGTCAACGTATTCCACCGAATCAAGTGAAAACAAATGCTAATGTCTCAATATCATAAATGTCAGGACATTATTACAGGTGTTAATATATCTAATTAAATATGTAAACAAAGAAATATGGTATTTAGAATTAAGTAGAAGATCCTTTTTATTTATTATTATAGTTTTCTTGTTCAAGGACCATTCATGTTTAAATGGTTAAATAACTTTCGTAACACCATTTTTTTAATTAGAGTTATTCAGATTATTCATAATTTTACTGCATAATGTTTTCTTTTAAAATATATTTATAGGATAAAAACTATTATAATAATAATCGTTATTATTATTTATTATTATAACCATTATGATATTAGTAAAGAAAATAATATCTAATGACAGATTAGTTATATTTTCTTAACTGTTATATTTCTTGCAAATACTTAACAAGTTTGAGCAACAATGTTATGAATATAAATCTATATATTATATATATATATATATATATATATAATATATTGATAACTTTAGGTATATCGTATATACATATGTTTAGGGGCATTATAATAATGTATAGTTGTATCAAATTTTGTTTTAAAATTATCTTTGTTAACGTGTTGTACATTTAGGTATAACATATGTTTAATGTGGTGTTAATTTTATCAAATAAAATACAAATGCATTGTTTCATACAATTATTGTTCAATTATTGTTATAAGGTTCTACTATGGTTTATGTTTAAGACCTTGAACAAGCTATTTAAACTCATATCAGTCATGGTTTCATATATAATTTAATTAAAATTAGAATTTGTTGTGTGCTCACTAATTATTTTTTTCAATGTTTAAAAATATGAAGACTAGTCATTTTTAATTAAATTTTTCATCGCCAACACTTTTAAATTATTGTACACTCCCAGGCTACACAATTTTTTTTTAAATTTAGATATTTTTTTTTTTCATAATATTCAATAAATTCCCTTAATTAATCATTTTTAAGAAAAAAAAAATAAATAATTACCTAATAAGTTCTTAGCGTTTTTCAAAAGTAAATATTAAAATGCAATATGACACTTCTTAGGAAATTATTATATCATGTTTAGTTTTGAGTAATTTAATTTTTTCTTAGAAATACTATAATTTTTTTTTTTTTTGGTCAGGATATCAAATTTTAATACAAACAAGTGAACATAATAACAATAGTGTCAATAGCAATGAAAGGGTTAAGATATAGTATATTTATTATTAAACTTAAAACAACAATTGTACAACTTCAACTGTTTCTAAGATATTTGAATGGTGTTAAGACCAACCTACAAATTATAACCAAGACTAGTGAACGGTATTACACTAGCAACCCATCTCAAAAGTATCTTGGCTATTTATAGCATTCTAAAAACTACCAGACATTATATGGCATTTGTAAAGAATGACTGAAAAACCATCTAATAAGATCCTTAGACGAATCCCTAGTATATCATCCTATCAAGTGAGTGGTAACTATACAAAATGTGTTGTGCTAATTTTAAGTTTTATTTATTATTCTGTGCATCTTGCAGTTGTTATTAACTATAAAAACAATAAATTTAACACAATAGCCACATTTTGAACCATCTGTTTAGTTTAATTAATAAAACAATAAAACTAGGACTGTAAAGTACAATTATATTTAAAGACCACCTATACAGTTTAATTATAATTTAAAGTATTAACATTTTCATTTATAAATTATAAAAGACATGATAACATTTTTAATTAAGCACTATAAAATGTTGAAAAACGTGTTGTTCTTTAGACTTATTAGTAATAGTGAACTTGTACTCAATTGTAATACCCTAACTTTAAATATGGAAATTTATTATTTCATTACAAAGTCCATAATATTGTTTTGAATTATGTTTTATAATTAATACCAATTACATAGTCAACTCAAAACCTATCCCATTATTTACTTAATGTAACCACTTAAATAATATAATATAAGGCAAAGACTACATCTCACATAAAATAACAAACAGTCATTGTTAATATATTCATGTACAATTTGGCAACAGTAGGTTTTCAATTTACCTAATATACATGTGATTGCATCAGCCGCGCACTCGGTACAAATAAATATAATAACAAATATAATTACATTAGAAAAAAAAACCAAAATATCAACAAACACTTCAATATTTTTATATCGATTGTTTATCGTTGACAATGAGATTAACAATGATTAACACTACAATTAACTTAATGTTATTATTTTGTTTTCGTTTTTGATGGATATATAAAACTAGTAAATGTAGATGGATATTTAAACTGTTGATATGAGCTACTTGAATTATTACTACCATTTTTACTATTTGTACCTGTAATTTTAAAAGATGCACTAGATTTTGCAATTGATGTAGTAGTAGTTATATAAAATAAGTAAACTCGTAAATGATCACATATTTCTTTGCAAATAAATATTGAGTAAACTGTTAGATCAATAACAGTCCATGCCTGTAATTATAAATTTCAATTTAACATTAACATTTAATAGTAAAAATAGAATATTTCAAATCATTACCATGCAAACACACAGCACATAGTATTCCGGCAAAATAGAATCAAAATATTGATTTAAAAATAACATGGCTGGGCCTATAAGCGTGGAATCAACATATTCTATTGGACTTTTAGTCATATGAGCAATCTAATAACAGAACATAAGACAAAATTAAATTGTATAACAAAAATAAAAATGTAATACTGAATAAAGCTTATTTACCACAAGTTTATTTGTTATTTTAGCAGTAACTAAACCAAATGCCATTATGTAAAGTACAGGATGAGTTTCATAAATATTTTCGGTACTCTTGCAACTAATGATATAACCCGGCAGTATCACTAATATAAGAGGAATAGCAGGAGACAAAACACTGGTACCCTAAAATAAATAAATTATGAGAATTTATTTTAGTTTTGACTAGTTGTTTAACTTACAGCTACTGAAGATCCATTTTTGCCAATACCACCAGTAAGTATAACAGATATATTTGATTTGGCTAAAGCCATCGATATAGCTAATGTTGTAAGCAGTAATATAAACTTCAGCTTAACATTGAAAAGAGGAATCTAAAAATAAAAAACAAAAAATTAATTATATAGTATACTAGCTAATCCCATGCACTTTGTTGCCCATTAAAAAAATTAATAATGTAAACTCTATATGAATAATATGTTTTATTTTATAATATAACGGTAAAATTTACTAAGTAATATTGTTACAATATTAAATTTATTTTGTATTATTATGTATTTTTTATCGAGGAAGGTCTAACTGTCCCACCTGACGTTACCAGAGTCAAAGATTAAGTTAATAATAACCTCAAGCAATTTACATGCAACTAAGCTAGATAAGTAGGTAATCTGACTGCGTCGGATCGAGGAAAATATGCTAGCAGTATATTATCAGGTAGACAATCCTCCTGCGATAGATTGAG
The DNA here is from genome assembly GCA_014851325.1 of Pentalonia nigronervosa. Lineage (NCBI taxonomy): Eukaryota > Metazoa > Arthropoda > Insecta > Hemiptera > Aphididae > Pentalonia > Pentalonia nigronervosa. Next base: position 12,910 of record JACXSJ010000927.1, on the reverse strand, counting down.
TACTCTATGAGGAGGACCTTAAGTGAAATCAGAATATTAGGCACATAAAAAATCGTTTTTCATTATCTTGAGTACAAATAATTTTATTATAGTAAGAACAGAAAATTTTGTAGTACATTCAGTATAGTGATTGTGATTTTGAGTGTTCATAGTCTCATTTGTAGTCGTTTGTAATTCATTCGTTCATTTGTAGTAAAATAGAAAAGAATCGTAAATTAAACATCCTATCAATATCGAACAAAGTTCATTAATAGTTAGTTGAAAAAGAAGACCTTAAAAAATGTGAAATTGCCAATGAATTCAAAATTCTACCAAATACATCATTGTCAATTATTAAACAAAAAGATAAAATTTTGAACTTTAACTGTAGAAATATAAAAGAAAATGAGGACCACTCCTTATTTGGACATCGATAAATGTTATTTAGGGTTTTTCTGCATTGTCTAATTTGGAAGACATCGTTTATTTATTTAGCATTTTATATTTATATTAAATTAAATTTATATTTATTAGCATTTTTATTATTTATTATTCATATATGTATTATTATTTTTAAATTTTTTTAATAATACTCGATATCTTGAACTTTTTTCTATTCCCCTTGAGATTCAACATAACGAAAATCTACTGTAAATACATAATTTTATTGAAAACAGATTTTTTAGTTATGATTATAAATCAGCATGTTTCATAACACCCTAACTAAAATATAACATATTTATTTTTACCTAATCATATATTTATTGATGATAATTATTATTCTGTGGGAAATGTATTTAATCTGTCTTAAATTGTAATAAATAAGTAAACAATTTGCCATTTCTGTTCTCTAGTGACTAGTTGTCAATTGTTTTCATTTGTTTTTCTATTCAATACTTTTCTTTTTTATAATTAAAATATTAAAAATGAATGTTAAAAAAACTTTATGTTAAATAATTCATGTTTTTTAATACACATTTCAGCAAAATGTACAACATAAGTATTAACATATTTTAACTTTTTTATATCCTAAAAATACCCCCCTAATAATAAATAAATAATTAATTCAGTAGGTAAATATTTAAAAGTACATTTTAACACAGTTGGACCATAGCTACAAATTACAATATGTCAGAAGACTTAATAATAATACATGTTTAAAAACGTTAGTCCTATATTAGTGCACAATCTTGTTTAATATTATCTACTATCATGGGATTTGGTACTTACTTCATAATTCCAAATACCGGTACCAAAAATAGCAGACATTAAATGAAGAAATATAATAGATAGTTGTGTTTCTGTGACATCAAATTTACCAAAACGTAATGTACCTAAGTCATTGGAAAAAAAATTGTAATAGGTTATAAATAAAATACTTAATTAGAATACCATTAGTTTTTTGAAAAATGTTAACATACCAGAAACATAAGTCTGCCAATGGGCAAAATAAAATAAGGCAACAGCAAGAAAACTTTGCAAAAACATCCATGATGGGTATTCTCCTAGTTTTACTGACACACAGGCTGACAATGTAATGAACACTGAAATAATAATGAATAATTTGGATCTAAAATAAAATTTAAATTTATTTTACCAGTAGAAATAGAATCACAGCCATGATCGAATAATTCTCCTAAAGGTGAAGAAGAACCAGTTCTTCGAGCTTGCTTCCCGTCAATGGCATCTAAACTTTGATAAACAAATAAACCAAAACCACACAAAAAGCTGGCCCATCTAGGAATCTGAAAATGTTATTACAAAAATTCAAAATTAAGACATGAGTAAAAATACAAATTAATCAAAACTACATTTTTTATTTGATCACAAATACGCCTTTTAACATTTCAAATTAAATACTACACTCGAATTTTAAAATTAATACAGTATTAGAAACTAATATTAAATCATTAAAATATGACCACAACTTACTCTTCGACCACCCTAATATTCTAGCAAAATATTTAGCCCAGCAATATTCCAAAAAAAAAAAAAATTGAAAAAGAAATGACTTGCTACCTGTCTAACATTACTTTTTAACCAAACTCAGGAGTATTGTCAGTGAAAAGCTTCTCTATTCAAATATTCAAACCACCGAGCTAAAAAAATACTTAACCAGTAATAATTATGGTTGTTGTACTGAAAATTGTATAAGCTGAATAACACAAATGAAAAGACGTTAATAGAAAAATTATCAATTAGTTTTTTTTTTAAAGAAATATTTGTGTAAGTAATAAATAACTCTATTTTCACATAGTAATTAATACATAATATACAATAAATTATATAACTATAAAAGATGTGTTTTTTTTTTTAAATGTTCATCAAATTTATTAATTTAATTATCTGATTTTAAAAACAAGTTGTACACAAAATATTATGTAGATTACGTTGTTATTATTGATGAATCATTATTGAAGGCCAGAAATTTATAGTAATCTTTGTAGAACATTTAATAATAATCTTAACAGTTTTACAAAATATTTTTTTTTATTTTTAAAATATTTTAGAACTATGATATAAGGTTATAAAATTTTTATAACAATCGTATCAATAGGCAGTTAAAATTTGATGTTATGCCACTTATAAAACTGCAATTAATAAAATAACAGCCATACTTCATCATTTTACATAAATACATTTTACAATAAGAAAAAATAATGGAATAAAATAAGAAATTTGTTTAGTCTAGTTTAGTTACCTTTATTATTACTTAATAGTTAAAATTATGTTTTTAACACAATAAAAACCATATAGAAGTACAAGAATAAAATATGGTTAGTTTTATAACTTTATAAATAAAGACAAATAAATTATCTTTGTAGATTGTATAATATGTTGAATATGTATGTGTACAATACATAAATATTTAAGTACATTTAAGTAAAATAAATACCAAATTTGATATACTGTGATATAATAAAATTCTTAATAATTATGTTTATTAATGCTGACAAGTAAAGGTATAACAGCCAAAACATAAAAAATATAAAATCAATATCTTTATTAATTTAACATTTACACGAATACATGTAAATATTTACATAAAATATTAAAAAATTATTTATTTTGTACTTAAAACATTTAACAGAAAAGTTAAAATAGTTTTCATCATATTCATTATTTAAAATATTTTTATTTTTTTATATTTGTAATTAAACACAAAATTCATTATTAAAAAAAAAAAAAATGTTGAACTGTTGAAATGTTTACTAAAACTGAAATTTATATGATTTATTGTATCAATTTATAATATTAAACATAAAATAATGACATAATTTATGAAATTTAATTAGATATTAAAAAAATAATTAGTTTTTTGCAATTCAACCATTTTAAAAAAATAACTATTGGTATTAGTTATTAAGATATTTTAAAATGTATTAAAATATAAGGAATGTTGAATACTAAATGACTAATATTAATATACAATTTAAAGTTTTTTTTAAATTTAAACAGCCATCTTAGAAAAGTAAAAATAATTTTAGAAAGTTTATATTTATAGAGCAGTTCATAAAATATAGGAACAACAATACTTAAAATATACAATGATACAATTATTAAATAAATATTAATTGAAATATTGAACACATGAATATTATTTTAAATAAAATAACCAAAATAAATTTATTCAAAATGTATTTAAATTAAATTTCAGTATTCAATTGTTTTTAATATTACTTCTTATCAATTAGATTTATTTATATATAAGTATTGTAACATTGTAGAGATATATAAACATAAATATCATATTTATACTACAGATATGTCACCATATTTATCCCCAAAAAAATTTTTTTGTACTCGTCCATTATGCTATCTACCGCACATTTGATGATTTAGTATGCCATCTATCATAAATATTTTATCTACTATCATTTTATGTTGGTTATAAAATATTATCTTCCTAATCACGTTTTTGACTATTTTTCAGAACTTTTTTTAAATAACCACCATAAATTTTTTGGTTTTTAATTTTGGTACATGTTTAGTCAGTTGGTAATAAACCACATATTTTTAAAAAATTGAGCACATCTCTTCATTTTGAATTATGTGTTGATATAAATAACTCATAGTTGACAAATTCATAATAATAAAAATAATAAATAAATAAATCACAGTAAAACCACATATAAACATGACTCATGCACATTACATTTTTTTTGTAACAAGCCTATGATAAATTATAAAGAGTTATGAATATAATAACCTTTGAAATTTCAATAAAAGCTTAATCTTAATTGCAAAATGATAAAGTAATATTCTTACTATAAATAATATCCCACGTAGTATATTATACTATAAGAGAATACAGTAGATACAATATTTACAGTAAATATCATACTAAATTCATAAAATTATGCTAAATAAAATATTTACAGTAAACAACATATTAGAAGAGTACCAATTTTATTTTACCTAAATTTAAAGTAAAAATGTGTGATTTATTGTTCAAGATTCTTTTGACAAAATGTTCATTTTTTATAAGGTCCAAACAATTATTTATTTAATAAATGGTGAACACTGAGTAAATAAAATTATTGTTGGTAGACATATTTTATATATGTATGGATATCATTTTATGTACAAAATAACTGTAAGGGTACTCTTCAAGATTTCAAATTGCTAATTTTAAAATTAAAATTTATGTCAAATTTAAAACGTTGAATTTTTTTTTTCAATTGATTGTTTATACAATTATGTAAGTTTTAAGCATTTTAAGCAGGATATAGGTATATTAAGTACTAAGCAAAAAGTACTGTGATTCTAGAACAGCAAGTCATTACTCAGTATAATTATGAGGCAGTACAAAAGTAACATGTTTTTCTAATAATTACTTATATACAACATTCTAATTATTCTTAAAACAATGTGAAAAATAATGTTCAATGAATAATACAAAAATATAATACCGAAATATACCCACTATATTTAAATATTATTATCATTAAAATTTAAATGCTAACATAATAAACTGTAATAGGTACATTTATCAAAAATAACTTACATAGTTGAAAGAATATTTAATCATTTTTGTATTTTATAAGTACTAGATATGTACTAGATTGGTATTAAAATACATAAATCTTTTCATTGTGCTGATTGAAATTATAGATATTTGAAAATATTGATAACCAATTATGCATATGTACAACACATAACATAACTTATAATACTTTGATACACATTTTGACCCTTATAAAAGTGAACACTTAATATTTCAAAAAGTATTTTTGCAAAATTTAAAATACATAAAATTCTAACATGGTGAAACCATTACAAAATGCTAATAACCAGGACTTAGATTTCAATGCATTTGCATTTTATTTTCTTTCCAAGTGCATACTATTATAACAATAATTTTTTTTGTGCAACCACTATTTGATGGTCAACTTGTTTTTTTAATATAAAAAAATTATTAAACTATAATTCTGTAATAAATGTTATAAAAAATTAAAGAAATTAATTTTTTTTTTGCACTTTTTTAGAAAATTTGTTGGTGTTAAGTTATAAATGCATTATTTCATTATTTTAAAGCATTAAAATCCAAGCCTTGATTATTTTGAGGCATTAAATCCAAGCCATACTTATAATGATATCATCAACAAACATAAGAGTAAAGAATAAGGGTAATATAAAACGTTTAAGTTGTATTTACTTTAAATTGTCAGATAAGTTAATACTTTAAAAAAAAAAAAAAATGAACCATCTCTGTTTAAAGAATAATTATGTATAATTAAATTAAATATAATATTTGTTTTTAAATTACTGGTTTATATTAATTTCACTAAATCAAACAGAAATATGAACTTACTTCTGAATTGGCATCTGGACTATAGCGTATAATCACCAGTGTAGTGACAATATTTACAATCAGTCCAATAAGTGTAATTAAGTTTGGTGCCATCCATATGGGTGTTTTTAATACTAGCCAATTCCAAAAAGGTTGCAGATACACATCAGTAAGACTTCGGCTCTCACATTTATAGGTATGTTCTCCAAGTTTCTTGAGTTGAACTGGTAACAGTATTTTATTTTTCGTAAAACAAAACATTTTGGTAAAGACGCTTGCGTACCGACACTGCATTAATGACTAAATAACGATAGATGAGTAGAGTTTATAAGTTTTGGTGTCGCTACTGCATCGTAAAGACATGTCTAGAACAAAAATTTAGTGTCAGTACTAGTGTGACATAAAAATGACCAAGTGGCATTTACGAAAACTAACATCGGCATTGTTACTATTATGTAATTACTGTATTATTGTCGCTGACAAAAGAAACAACAAAAAGCGATTACGAAAAAAATCATAGGTACTTACATCACGTTTTTTTGCGGTCAACAACGAGCCATTTTTATTCTTAGAAAATGTACAAGCATTGCATTTATCGCAACCGATGGAATAAAGTGCGTTTAAACTTTAACCTCTAACCGAAACACGACAGGGCTCGAGGAAAAAATGAAATAATAATAATACGTTTTAACGTTGCCGTTGTGAAACATCACATGAAAACGATTCGGCGGAGCCAGTAGCCACTCGTTATCGATAATGCTCGCCGGATATCAATCGGACCACATTCGTTCGACTTTAGTGATAAGACCGCCGCCGCGCCAAACGTCTCGCCAACAGCGTGCTACGTCATGCCGTGAACAATATCGAACATATAACATATGCCGCGGCACTACGACGACTGCGACTACGGTGGCAGCTGGCCGTGTTACGATTTCGGAATCGCTATCGATTAGTTTTAACAATCGACGAAAGGCAAAAAAAAAAAACTATTGAACGCGGTTTTTCAATTGTTGTACCGTACAATGATTGTTATTATTGCCCATTTATATATAATACGAATACAAATCATTTTGATTAACTAATGTGTCACGCTATGGTAAACTATTCCACTTTTAATTCCAGTGATATTTTTCATCGATGTATATTTAATGCAAGGCTGGGCGCATTAACGAGTTTAAAAGTTAAATTTACTTAACGGGTAACTTTTATTTTCATAAGTAATTTCAAACTTGCCGAGTTAATTTATTTATTTTTCCCAATAGAAAACGTCATAGATTTAAAATTATATTTTGATTTTTATATAAAAAATAATAATAATAATTGTCTGAAAAATTAAATACTATTTATGTTATTTTATTCTGTATTCTAAATAAATTCTAAATTGTAAACTGTCGCAAGTGTTTCGCATTATTTCTGTATTTAAGATTTCAATAGATATTAAAATAACGTAATAAGTAAGTATTTATTTAGTTAATTACTCAGTAAATAACAAAAAGATTTAATATATATATTTATATATATAATGTAATGCATACTGTTTAGTATTAAGACGTTATAAATAATAAATTATAATATTTTAATTGCTAATTCACAGAAAATATGTTTATGTAATATTATTAGTAAACAGAAACGTTATTGGACTATATGGGACTCGTAGAGGTTTTGTTGAATTTTATAATTGATTGAAATATGTAAGTCATAACTTGTCCAGCGTTGGTTTAATGAATTATACACTACAACTTCTCCGACTAAATTCAAAATCGAATAACAATCGATGTACATATATAATCAGTAAATAATACCAATTTAAATATTTTAAGCGTATCCGAGAATAAATCAAAATAAGTTTAGGTTATTAACTCTTTTAATATTTTTTTTTCCTTAAAATATTATGTTTTTGAACACTTAAAATCATAAAGTGTTTGAAAAAATTATTTTTAATAAAACTTCTAATGCAAAAAAACAGATTATTTTTTCAATCATTTTCAGATTTAATGCCTTAAAAGTTTAAACACTCCTACGACCTACCCATACACCTATATACTAAACTGCATTTGTTCCTGTAGATTATTATTATAGTAATATAATAGACGGAGGTCATTGCCCTTTTGCGTCAAAATAAAAAAATAGGTACCTATGTTTTTCCAACAGCCCATTTACACCAAATGTGTCGGCTTAGACATTTATCATTTATGTCTTGATGTAATTCATATTTGAAAACACGCGACAAACATTAAAATAAAAATATCAATCAAAAATAAACAAAGAAATTACATTTAGGGAGTGCGTAATATTTCCAAAAATATTTCTAAATAATACAATATACATTTTTTTCAAATAATAATCAATAATAGTTACATCTTTATTTAAAATTTTATAGACTTATAATAGTACACTCATTTTATAAATTATAATTATAAGCTAATAAATATTTTATGAGATATAATTTTTTTCCGCATTTTAATATGAAATAATACATGTAATTGAACAATACATATTACTCAGTATAAAACTACTGTAACACATATTGTACATTTATAAAATTGTATTTAATATATAATATTTGTATATATTAAATATTATATAAATCTTATTATTTTATAAACGAAATTAATTATAATTCCTATTTAAATTTATCAGTTAGCGGCGTTAATGCACGATAAATCACCTAGGTAATCTTTATATAAAAACTTTACAATAAAAATAAAATGATCATTTGGTCATGGTGAGTTCAGCCGAGGGGCCCTCAACATAAAATTTTCAAAACCTGGTGCCTATGTATATTGTATATACTCGTAGATATGGCTTATATATACATATAGAATTTCAAAATAATAAAATCTGTTAAAGTGTAAAGACTAAAGATATCCTACAAAATGTATAACTCAAAGAAATACAATAATATATTAAGATGAGAACAACTCTACAAGTGTTACAACACATTTCTTAAATTTGAGGTATTTAATTCATTTTATGTGACGAATACGAGTATCTAATAATATTGTATTTATGTGTTTACACTTTACGTCTTTACCTATATATATATATATTGAGTTTTAACAATCCTTTTAAAAATATGTTGCAGGGACAACGTAACCAATGCAAATCAGATACTATGAGACTTACGATGGGTACAATAGGTAATTGAGGTAAGACGTAAGTAGTAGTGTAGTACTACGTCTTATAGCCATATGCTTTTATGGACTTCTACGATAGTATTGTGATGATTTATTTTTTCTGGGTAGATTGAATATATTTATTAAATATTTAATTTTTGTTTGTGAATGAACGAATATTATAGGTATAGTTTTTTACAAGTATAGGATAGTTCATTTGTACCGTTTTAATCTGTAAATTTAATTATAAATCAAAATTTTTTACTACGGTAATTTGAATAAAAAAAAAAAATTTAATAATCAATGACAATTATATATATATATACATTAGATGTAGGCACACAACCGATACAGTATATAAGTAGGTCAGAGAGTAATCTCTAAGGCCGAGCGTACACCAATGCAGGCTGCAATGTGAAACGGGCGGCCAGATTATTGCAGTGCACCGCATACGGTGCGTCATGGCAATTATTTTTTTTACTGCATTGGTGTACACCCGGCCTATGGTAGATTTATGGTAGTAAGTAGTAATGCAGTTTAACACCTATTACCTAATACTTTATTATGTCTACATAGATTATTATTCGAAATTGAATATTTAGTTATAACTCACAGGAAGTTGAATGTTGATAGACTTCTACATTAGTTCTAAAATCAAATATTTATCAGTGAAAAATATTATAATAATGCTAATCGAATAATTCATTATGACTATAACCTATTTCTCGACGACAAATCTACGCTTTTTATCAGCGGCATGAAAATGTAACATTTCATAGTATATTCAGTATTGAATATTAATTGAGTTTAAATGTTGTACCTATTAATTATAGCTCTATAAAACTTTTCTAGATTATTATATATTTCACTAAATTTGTAAAGTTGTATGTATGTATAATGTATATGTTATGGGTAATTTGGTCCTGTGAAATTTGAACTATAAATACAAAATTACAAAATACAAGCAAATAAGTACTTGTTTTATGTTATATTATGTATATTTCTTAAATGTTGAGCTATCATAGTTATATACTAAAAGCTAATAAAAATAAAAAAAAAAAAGTACTTGTTTGTGCAATATTTTTTTAAAAACAATTTTTTTATTTATAACAATAATATGATATCAATGGAAAAAACAATTTTTGACTGATTTTATCAACATAGCTATTACTGACCATATAAGAAAACAATAATTCTAAGATAGAATATAATAATATCATTGATTTAAAATATTCAGAATATAATAGATATGTAACAATAAAATTATAATTAATACTATTTATTATTTTTTCCATAAATATTATATAATTATAAGTAAAAAAAGAAATTTAAAAAAATATTATATTAAACATTATTTGTTAGTATTTGCAGTTCAAATTTCCCGGGCAATGTGTACATTATGTACCTATACCACATTGTCCTTAACATATACATTAATGTAAATTGTAATTTGTTGTTTAACACTTGTAAGTGAGAAATAAAAAAAGTCAAGGAATTTACATTACTGCTTGCCTGTATTATAAATTTGCAATATAGTAGGAGCAACGACTGTCTACTATACCTTGTCATTGAGTAGATATAAATCCACTATAATGGATGTGTAATGCCGGGTTGCATAAAAAATGTATTCATTTAATGGTTCACTAAAATGTAATAGACTAATTATGAACCACTAAATCATGTTTAAAGGACCATTAGCTCATTATTTATTCATTAAATGTTTATTGATTGTTCAGGCAAACCAGCATAAATATATTAAGTTGGAATTTAATGCGATGGCAATAAATCATAGCACAATACAAGCAACTAGGAATTCTAATACATTTTATTTGCCATTCCATCGTACTGATTATGCGCAGAATAAGGGAATTACTAGATTGATCAGCTTTGTGAATAGATATAACGTAGGTTTGTTCTTTTATAAATGTATAAGTCTCTTTTATTGTATATCTTAATAATAATGTAAAAATTTCTTGATTATTATTTGTATGTATGTTAACTTTAATTTTTATATCTATATACATTTTGTATAGTATTACTATAGGATGTACAACTTATAATCTTAACTTGTAAATCAACACGATCTTTGTTTGTCCTTGTATATATTGGACTTGGCCCGTTTAAAAATTCTATAAATAAATAAATAAACTATTTTGCGCGGAGACCGTCTGTTAGGCGTCAGCCTATATGTCTAAGGATATATTATTATCATATATATTTACACTGATATAACTATATCAGTACTTAATCTATTTTCCATTATATATATATATGTATATATACGGTAGATTGAAGTATTTTATGCTAAATTACATAATTTTATATTATAGTTTTTATTATTTTTATAATATGGTTTCATAAAATATTATTAGCTGCATGTCATTAACTCGCAAGTCAATATTAAAACACCGTAGTACGGTGTAGTATGTAGTAGGTTCGTTGTGTAATAAACAATATTAATGGCTATAAAAATTTAAAGCCTTAAAGCGTATGTATGTTTTTGTGTAAAATTAATAATAATATTCGTAATGATTAAAACTGAAGTTTCATTTTTACACGAAGCCAATTTTTGACAAAATCAACTTTGATTTTTGGGTGTTACACCAAAAATAATAACAGTAGATATATAAAATTTTTACGAAATTTTTGTTAAAGGATTTACTATACACAATAAAATGTTCAATATATTTTGACTTTTTTTGAGCTATTTATAGGCATAATTAATTTTCGGGTTTTTTTTTTTTAATTATTATTGTCAATAAAATATTTTCAATCGGTCAAAAAATTTGAAAATTTAATATTATGTTCTTAATAACTTGTTGTAAGTGAAAATTAAAAAGAAGTTGAGTCTAAGTCTCTAAAAGTTTTTTATAAGTTTCTAAAGTTAAAATTTCGATAAAATACATAAAATCACGAAAATTTGCAATTTTTTTTTTATTTAGAAATTTATAAAGAATGTTCTATTTATATTTATGATTTGATAATTTCACACAAGTTTCTCTATAAGTTTTTCTATTTTTCTAGAAAAAAAAATTTACCGGAAGTCAAACTAGTTTTTTATGAACGTTGGAAATTGGACATTGGATATTCATCATTAAACTATTGATTTCTCAGGGAACGATTTTATTTTGTTGTATTTCATCAAAAAGGAATAACCATAGACATTTGAAATTTTCGCCAAATATTGAGATTATCATTTTCTATACACCAAAAAATTTTAAAAATATTTTGACACTTTTTGAGCTAATTGTAGGCCTATGAAATTTTTGGTTTTTTTTAATTGTTTTCTATAAATATTGATAATTAAATTGAAAATTTAATAAAAGGTTTTTCATAAGTTGTTATAATAGCTGTTCAAAAATTCAAAAATATTAAAAATACACTCGCACATTTTTTTTTAATAAGCATTTAAAGCTCAAATTTTGACCAAAATTGATCAAAACATCGAATATTTGCAAATTGTTTTGTATCTAAAAATTTGAAAAATATTCAGTTTTTATAGCTATAAGGAGTGAAAATTTAAGAAAATATTTCTCGTAAGTTGTTCAAAAGCAATTAAAAAATGTTTAAGATACAAAGGTACACTTTTTTTATATCTAAGCATTCGAAGTTCAAATTTTGACCAATCATCAAAATCTCGTATGTTTGCAATTTTATAGTTAAAAATGTATAAAATATTCAGTTTTGATAGCAAGGATTAAAAATAACAAAATTATAATAACAAAGTTTTTCGTAAAGTATTTTATGTTATGCCTAACCAAAAAAATTAAAAATTAATTTATATGGATGATTTTTATAGACATTTTAAGTTCAAATTTGGACGAAATTTGATATTTAAATGAAGAAGAACAATGTTAGTTAAATCGTTGTAATTTAAAAATATTTTACGTAGGTGCTTAAAACTTTTAAAGTATATTATTATATTTTATACACTCAATGGCATTTTAAAGTGCAATGCAATAGTTAAATTAATTATTTTAATAGCAATATCAAATAGATACACTTAGTTATGTAGACTGAC
>JACXSJ010000926.1:58417-142965 GCA_014851325.1 Pentalonia nigronervosa | reverse complement strand
TTATTTTAATATTCTTTGCATATTAGTCAATAGTTGTGTTTCTTCATCATTTTCACCACATTCAATTATTTTTTTATTCTAAATTAACGTACGATTAATATTATCTATTGAAAAAAACTATAAGATTCACATAAACATAAATTCAAATGCGGCTCTAAATTGTGCGGTGTTAATACCGTCGCGCGCCCGCGTATGTAACCAAAATGCGCGCCCGCTCGAAGGTAAGTCTAGGCAGAATTCTTAGAACAATTATTCTCAAGAAAATCGTGATTTTTAACCACCCGTTTTGCGTTTTATATGATATATTCAGTGCTTGAATTGAGAAAAAATTAAAAGGGGGATGCAAAAGTTTAAAAAAAAATGTACGAACCTGGTCATTTAAATATCTTATTGATTAGAATGTAATTAGAAGAGGTAGGCATAAATATTTTGCAAAAAAAAGAGGGACTCCGTCCCCTCTCAAATCAAGCATTGTATGTATTTTAATAAAAATACCTAGGTCCAGTACTCGGCCACTCAGGACTCGGCCAATCAGTACCAGCTGCTGATACTCCGGTTATGTTTCAGATATTATCATGGAGAACAAAAAAAAATTTACTCAATGTTCTTATCACTTCGAACGCTGACAAATGACCCATATATATGGGTTATTTTTTGTTAAGTTTTTTTTTTTTAAATCCTGAAGTGTATCTTATCACTTATTGTGTGTAGTAATTATTACTATACTGTAGTATTATAATTGTACACACTATACTGTACTAGTATTGAGTATACATTACGATTGAAAGTTGCAACTCAGAAGTTACCCAAACTTTGTTTTTATGTTGTACTTATATTTTAATTTCATCGTAAAATTGATATTACCAATAACTTATGAAAAGTCGTTTATTAGTGAACGCCGTCAGGTTTCAGAATTAAATTGAAATTATGCAGTTACAATTTCGATTATAGTGCTGTTTACGATATTCTTTATTCTACGCACCATTGTTCCTACATCATATAATTACTTAATTATATATGCCCAAATCACTGTAAGTATTATACATTTAAATTTATTACCACGGTATTGTAATATTTAGTAGTCACTGAAAAATTCCAATGATTTATGTTTTTCAATACTTAAATATTTAAGAAAATTAAATGGCATTTTTAAATATTTTCTTACTTTTAAAATACTAGACAAATCTAGAGTAAGTAGGTTTATTATTAAACATTTGATGAATTATTTTAATAAACCCAAAATATTTTATCTCATAATAATAAAATTAATTATATTGAACATTATCTGCAATTGTCTTAAGCATGTTTATATACTTTCTTTAAAATGTAGAAAGTTTTGTGTAAACAATCATTTGAGACTAAGAAAAATACAAATAATATAATAAATGTATTTGGTTTTAATACTAATAGCACCAATTAGGTATTAAATAATAGTTGATGAGATTAATATTTCATAGATACCTATTATTAGTAATTGTTATAATATAGATTTGATTTTCATTGTTACATTTTTTTTATAGGTATTAAGTGGTATAGATATTTGATACAACCACTTTTAGAAGAAACCATGTCTGAATATGATGATGAGGATATGGAGTACTCAGATCAGGATGACTATGAAGATTATTACAATGCTGATCGCGATGTAATGAGTCCACCACACAATCCTGATGCTGAATATTTTCCTGTACAGTGCCTTTCAGTTGATGAGGTTGAAAAATTTTTGAATGAACTTGTTGAACAGTTATGTACTAGTATACATGTAACACCATCAATGTCCAAAGTTTTACTTTATGAAAACAAATGGGCTGTTCAAGAAGTTTTATGGAAGTATAATGAAGACGCTGATAAACTTTTTGTCACATCCAGAATGAAAACATTACAGCCAGTATCGGTTAAAACAAAAAGAGATAAATTTATTTGCCCAGTATGTGTGGGACCAGTAGCTGAAGAATTAGGAATTACTAGTTTGGCTTGTGGACATTGTTATTGTGATAACTGTTGGCGTTGTCATTTTGAAAATAAAATAAAACAAGGTGTAAGTACAGAACTTTCTTGTATGGCATTAAACTGTGAATTATTAGTTCCAGAAGAAATAGTCTTATCAACAGTTAATAAACCAATTTTAAGAAAAAAATACCAACATTTTGCATTCCGTGAGTATATTAAATCACATCCATTATTACGCTTTTGTCCAGGAGCTAACTGTACTGCAGTCATTAAATCTAAAGAATCTCTTGCCAAAAAAGCTATATGTACTCAATGTGAAACTTCATTTTGTTTCAAATGCGGAAATGACTATCATGCCCCTACAGATTGTGCTACCATTAAAAAGTGGATTACTAAATGTGCAGATGATAGTGAAACATCAAATTACATTGCAGCCAATACCAAAGACTGTCCTAAATGTAATATTTTTATTGAAAAAAATGGTGGCTGTAATCATATGCAGTGTTTAAGTTGTAAATTTGATTTTTGCTGGATGTGTATGGGAGATTGGAAGGCACATGGCACTGAGTATTATGATTGTTCCAAGTATAGGGAAAACCCTCAAAATGGTTCAGAATCTGCTAGAGCTCGTGAAGCATTAAAAAAATATCTCCATTACTACGAACGTTGGGAAAATCATTCTAAAAGTTTACAATTGGAGAAACAAACGCTGGATAAAATCAAAGAAAGAATAAATAGTAAAGTAATGACAAGTAAAGGTACATGGATTGATTGGCAATATTTGTTAGATTCTGCTACTTTACTAGCTAAATGTCGATATACTCTTCAGTATACTTATCCATATGCATATTATATGGATAATGGGCCAAAGAAAGAATTATTTGAATATCAACAAGCTAAACTGGAAGCTGAAATTGAAAATTTATCATGGAAGATAGAAAGAGCAGAAACTACCGATAGAGGTGATTTAGAAAATCAGATGGATATTGCTGAGAAAAGAAGAGCTACTATGCTTCAAGATTTTTTTCACATTTAACTGAATAATTTTACATTTTATTATTCAATTGTAAAGTTTTTCTGAATATATTTTTCTCTTTTGTAAATAAGTACATTTTTTTCATTATTTTAAGCAACTTCTGTAATATACATATTAAGACTTTTTTAATTAAACAATAACTTGGAAGCATTTAAACAATGTTTAAAATAATATAATTTTTAAAATTTGGTAATATATTTATTTGTAATATTATTATGATATTATTGTATATTTATTTTATTTTATAATATTTATATTATTATATATTTATTAATAATACTCAAATTGATTATCGTTAATAAATTAAAAAATCTAATAGATAGATTGAATGTTAAAAATTATTAAGTAAAAGTAACATATTTTTTCATTCTTATAATAAATCATGAAAAATCTAAAATTAACCTGGTAATATTTTTAAAGCTTTCCAATTATTTGATAAATGAGCCAACTGCCAGATATCTTGACCGTTTTTATCTTTAATACTTAAATCTGAACCATTTGAAATAAGGGTCTTAATCACATCCAAATTGGTAAACATCAATACTAAAAAATAAAAATATATATGTTTAAAATTAAATCACAGTGTTAAATTAAAATATTTATTGTAAGATTAACTTGATATCAGCTTTTAAAATGTATGTATGTATATTTATTTATATCATTGATTTTATAATATATTGCATATATACTAAAAAGACAATGTTTATACTAAATGTAACAACTAATCTTGAAAATCTGCTAAGATTTTATAAAAAAAAATTTTTTTTGAATTTCAACTTTTAATCAATAATATACATTTTATTAATTTTTTTTATACTGAAATTCCTTACCCGCTCGCATTAATGGAGTCCAACCTTTAGAATCTACTGAATTTACATCACCCCAATTTCCTTCTAGGAGCATCTTAACTGCATCATTATGAGATCCATCGACTGCATAATGAAGTGCTGTTTTTGAATTTCTAATAATAAGAAAATGTAAGGTAATTTAAATATGTTAAGTAAAAAAAATATTGTCATTATTGATAAATACCATACGCACATATCTTTTAGGGTAGCATCAGCATCATTGCGAGCCAATATTCTTATTATATCGCCGTGCCCATGGTAAGCGGCAGTCATCAACGGTGTAATTCTAGTGAACATATTTGGTAAATTCACATCTGCTCCATATTGTAACAGAGTAAGTACCATATCATTGTTGCCAGCTGCACAGGCTTTGGACAAACCACACTCGCCTAGCTCGTTGTAAATATTTATATCATGAGCTCTTGTATCTAAGAACTCCTGAAAGAGCAATGGTAAATTTTGATAGGCACTATGATGAAATGCGGTGATACTAGGACAATCATCTAAATTACAAAACATACGTTACATTGAATTTATGTCCAAATCACAGATTTAATTTAAGAAAAGACTTAGTACTGGCCTCATATAGTTATACCTGTTGAAACAATAAGTTATGAATTGCTCGTGTTCTATATTATTTAGTTTAACTATGGACAAACACTGTGCACGAGCAAAGAAATCCTATGCTTCAACATTAGTGTATTTATATTATATTATATTTTCTAATCAAAATGAAATTATAACCTACCTTTTGTAGTACAACTGACTGTGGCTATCCCGATTACTGAATTCTTTGAGCTTCCATTACGTGACTCCGCCTGCAGCTTAAAATTGTAATTATGGCCACCAGATAAGTTTTTAACACAATAACAGTTATGAAATCCTCTATAAAAATATTTATTCTATAATCAATTAGAACTCAAGTTTTTATAGTTTAATAATAATCTTTACCTGTATATAACTACACAATGTTGATTGTTTTCATTCATAACCAATTCGAATAAAGGCTCTAGAATATCGTATGGCTTGTTCCATTCTAAATGAACACTTCGATGATCGACATTTGACAACTTCAAACTTAACTATAAAATATTTTATAAATACATTAATAGTCTTACCTACTGAAATTATTTCCCAAAATTATTATAACCAATTTATTACTCAAGTGTCTAACAAGTGATAACTAACAAAATTTGTTAGAGGAATAAACTATTCAAAAAAAAAAATTTTAAATCTTATTTAAGGGGAAATCATTGATATTAAACATAAATTACAAAAGTTTAATTGGCCTTGGCTCCCCAATTGGTGTATTAAAATTAATTTTAAAGCCGTGACTGAAGAAATTTAATTTAAGTAAAATAAAGAAAAGAAAAATCAAGCTTGATCATATTATTACATATTGTAATCATATAACATACCTAACTGTTTACTTGTCGGCAACAATTTTATTTACAAAATTTAACAATTTAATTTTTAATAGCTGTATTAAAATTGTAGATAACTTACAACAGAATTATTTTGTCTAGACTTTTAATGCGAGCGCTTTATCCAAAATATGAATTATATTTTACAATTTTTCAAATATAAAAAAAAATAGTTACATTGAAAAAAGCTGTGTCCATGTCATAGTTTTGCATTATACTTCACTTTAGAATATAAGTGAATAATGGGAAAAATATTAGCATGACATCTATAAAAAATCTTAAGCTTAAATTTTCCTCATATACTTACTTTAAAAACCATATCAAACCTATGCAAAATGAACTTGAAATGAAATATTTTTTAATGACAAACATTCATTTTATAGTAAAATGGGTCAAACACTTATATAAATCTACAATACAGAAACAATATTATAATTTAATTTATAGAAAGGTACTACAAGCACAATCTTGGAAGATATTTTTTAAGACCATGGGTACTACTAACTAGTATACTATTTGTTTATTCCCTTAGCAACCACAGTAACTATTTAGGAGGATGAATGATTATTCTGATTTTTAAATTGTATTTAATTAGAAATATGTCATAACACTTCTCACCGCGCATAAAACAAAATCGATAATTTAAAAATAACTCGGATATATTGGTTACTGGTACAAAAAGTATGATTATTACCGATCAGCAATGACTTTTTTTAAATGTATTTTTTATGTTTTATCAATAAGTTGAATTTATTATGGCTGTGTTATGCTCATTAAATCAATGACATCTATTGAATATAACTATGAAATCTGATAGTTATTAGTTTTCCACCAAAAAAATTATATATATATATAATATATAGGTATATTATTATTTGTTAGGAAAACTTATGGTCCATTATTTTTAAGAGAAAAACAACATAATATATAACAAAATAATATAATAATAAATAATAATAGAAAAAAAATATTACAAAATCAATGCCTATAAAATATTTCATATTTAACAATGCTCTCAGACATTTTAAAAGTTGAGGAGAGGAGCTGCAGCCCTTACATCTACCCACATATTACCAAGCTATATTAGATGGGAAAATATGTCACCATTTTGTTTGGTTTATATGTCATAAATCATAGTCAATAGATTGAGTAGTAATTATTATTTGTAATATAATTACATTATATTAATAAAAATAAATATTTATAATCTTAAATAATATTTATAATAATATGCAAACAATAAATATAGTTTATTTGATTGGTAACTCTAAAACAAATTAACAAAAATAAAGATTCTGTATATTTTTTTCTTTTTACAAATTTATTAATTACAATATTCGGGATGTTGAACTTTGACTGCAATAAATAATTGAGCTAGTGAAATTTAGCGCAGCCGCTAATATGAAAACTGGAAACCAACGGCCATGAGATGCAGTCACAAGTTCTGCCGTGAGAGGACCGGATAGTATTCCTGGTATGGTAGCCTAAGATATTTTCAAAAAAATCAAAATAAATAACTTATTTTGAAATATAAGTAGAATAATAAAATTAAGTGTAGAGATTTGTTTCACTACATATATTTGTATATATATTCAAGTTAATGATTAATATTATAATTAAATTGATGATAATGATTCTTTAAAGATGATTTTAAATAATAAAATTAATAATTTCTATATACAAAATATTAAATAAAATTTACCAGCGTGTTGGATACTGAAAATGTAATGCCAGCATGATTAGGAGCCACTTCAGCATGATTACTTAAATGCCCAGCTGAATTACAAGCACATAGTCCCATTGATATAGAAATGAATCTACCACATAAAATAATTTAATTTTGTAGTAATCAATTGGCTTTAAAATATAATATAATAATTAATAATATTCCTTACATTATGGCTGCTGCTAAGCTATTCACTGTACAAAACAGAATTAAAAATATTGCTGGTCCTACAAGACCTATAGTAGTCATTAGTCGTCGAACAGTTAAAACTGACCATCTACGGTCAATTAGTTTATCAGCATAACTTCCTGCAACTATAATTAAGCAAATATTTTAAAACATAATTTTAAGGAATAAAAAATTATTTATAAAACTTAAAATTACTTAGAATTCAAGATTTAAAATTGAAATATGTTCAAATTTAAATTTTAGAATTTTTTTATACTTTATACAACTCATTTAATTACTAATTCACAATAAAAAGTTAAAACTGTATCATACTATAATTTGAATTATTGGAGGTTAGTAATCCCATTTTTCCAAGGTGAACAATTGAAAAAAATTAGTAATAAGGAAATAATGTTTTGTAGCTTTAAACCAAAATCGAATAATTATATACCAATAAATGTATATGAAAAAATAAAATGACTTAAAGTCATGTATTTTGTCAGCTATGTATCTCAGTAGTATAATAAATAAAAATAAATGTTATATATTGAATATTATATTATTAATTACAATAATTAGATATCTATAAAAATCACACAATTAGGCATATTAAAGCTCCCCTTAAGATACTGCTAAATGGCCTAGATGGTTCAACATCATAAAAATGTTATACACATTATGCATACCAAAGCAACTATAGATTCAGCATACAGAATATAGGGGCCCATTTTTTTTTATTACAGTGGCTTTAATAATATAATTACTAATTTTGACTAGGTAGATACAACTTATTTGTTGTAAACTAGGTATGATTGTACAAAGAATTAATTATCTAATGGAAAAATTGGTTTAGATCCATTTTATTTACTTATATTAAAATAATGAAATATCGTGCCGCCAAATGTGATTAAATGGCTATAACTTGCACCGCCGTGGCCCACAGGCCAATTAATCAGCCTAAAAAAAAGTTGTAGATGCAACATTTGAACTTTTTGCTGCATCTATGTGCTTGCCTATGACGCATACATAATTATGTAAATATAATTTAAATGTATTGGGTGGTAGACAAGTTTGAATATAGTTTGTTGTTATATCTATAAACAAATATCGCTCCGAAGTGACAACAGTATATGTTAGTTGTCAAAATATTAATAACCTCATTTATAAGCTAGATAACACATTTTACGTACTAGTGTAGGTCATTAATCATAACTCACAAGTACTCAAAAGAAATATTTATTAACTAACTTTGAAATTTTTAGAATTCTTAGTTGATTCTATTTGCTATTGGTTTTAAATTTTTTTGAACTATTAAAACTTACCAATACAAAACACAGAGTTGAATATATATGGAACAGCTGTTAAACTAATACTATGTGAATTAGCACCAAGGTAACACAAATACGTGGGTAGCCAATGCATTATTATGTAGTTGGACCAATTCATTGTAAAGTGAGCTATATATATTGCCCATAAGGGCCAATATATAAAGAATTTCCTCCATTGTATACTAGAATACTATATAAAAAATAATAGGTTTTGTTTAATAAAATAATAAAATGTACTATAAATAGTAATTATATTATTATAATATAAATTAGTATTGTTAAGGAAATTAGGTACCAATATTTAAAGTTTTTCCTTTCAGACAAGTAACATAGAAAAAAATGATCTATTATGCACCCATCAGTACCATTTATATACATAAAATATAAATATTATAAAAGCATATTTGAATTTAGTGCTGAGAGTACATGAGATTGATTATTAATTACTTTTTTTACATTTAATTCATAATAAACTAATTTTCAACATTTTTCAAACTTTTGAATTAAATTTTTGGAAATTAAGGAGTAAAATTCTAAAAAACCCTATACATTTCATGCTGAATTCAAATCTATTTTTATAATATTTATAGTTTCACTACATCAATCATACTGATGAATGCAAAATAGGTAGTTTTTAATATGTTATAAGTGTAAAATACAGAGACAATAAATATCGGTACCTAATATTAATATGAGTATATTTATAAGACAGCATATAAGCGTGTAACATACTTGAGGAATATTAATTAATGGAAGCTCATCATTTTTTCCACAATCATTTTCTGAATATAATGAAATCCATATAAGTGACCAAACAATACCAATTGAACCAAATAAATAAAAGCTAGTTTGCCACATTAAATGTGGGCATATCTAGATAAGAAAAGTTAATTTTATTAATAAGTTTAAGTAACAGTTAATATTATTAAAGATTCGTGTCATATATATATTCAGTGAATAAAGTATGAAGGAGGGTAGAATGAACATTTCCCATATCTTTTGTATAAAGTAAAAATATTATTTATAAAATGTTTATTTATATTATAGTATCTGGGTAATTAATACAAATTTCAAGGAGGGGGAAGGGATATAAATTTGTCTTAACATAGAGAGTTCAACTAAAGAAAAAAATCTATTACATACGGACCAGTAATAATACAATCCAAGGGGGGTCTGGATTTGGAGACCACTTCCTATAGTTACGCTACAGGAATAAAGTACACATTAATCGGATACGGTAAATATTGTCACACAATATTTGGGTATTTTAATTTAGAGATAATGCACTAAAATGAATAGTTTATATATTATTCAAATAATTTGAATATAACCCATAAGAAACAAATATTTTAATACTCATAAAAGATAGATCATCTATTGAATAAATTGATTTATATAAATATTATTTATCGTTAGGAAATACTTACCACAGTTGCAATTGTCTGACCAATAGAACCTGCGGCCACTAAGTAACCAAATGCACTCGAACGTTCAGTTATTGCAATATTATTAGCAAAAATATGAAATATTGTTGGTAATCCTAAATTTTATTAAAAATTAATTTAATAATATTGTATTATCTTACAAATAAGCTTATTTAAAATTGATTTACCTAATCCTTCACCAAATCCAGATATTACTCTGCATAGAATCAAAGCAAATGTGTTATGAGATACCCATGGTGTTGCAACAGTTGATATTGACCATAAAAAAACAGACAGTAATAAAATTAATTTTCCACCAAATTTCTTAGCTGCACAAGCCCCAATAACCTGAATAAATAAAAACAATAATATTGTTTATAATATACATATACTTAATAATTAATTTATCATTCATTTAATAAGGACTATAATTTGTATATTTTTAGTTACTTGACTACTCAAATAGCCAAAAGCAAATGATGATAATATCCATCCTTGCCAATGCATTGTCCATTTGAAATAACTAGTCATTGGTATTATTGCAATAGGCATAATGACACGGTCAGCCGCATTTATGAAATTTGCAAAAGAACATAGTACTACAATCTGAGTGTGACTCATTTTAGAAGACATGGCTTATGTCTAAAAACAATATTAGTTAATTGGAAGAATGGATGTATTAATATGTTTAGATTATACATTTTTCTTAATGAAACATTGAAAGCATTTTGGCTTTTTAAAAGCCTCGTATTCATATTTTTCAAACATAGTAGAGAGTTATTATTTTTACTGACAACATTTAAATTTAAAAATCATATTTTTAAAATAATTGCCACGTAATATTAATATTAAATTGTATATTGAAATAATTATGAATACTTTCTAAAGTCAGCAATAAAATTTTAATAAATTAAATAAATAAAAACTTTTATTGAAGTAGACAAAAACTAACAACAAATATAAATATATATTATAATACAGCCATAAGTATATACTTTGATGATGAAAAATAAATACAAAATATATACAAAAGAAAAAATTAAATGATAAACATTATCATTGTCTTATCAATAACCTTATCAATCTGAATCATAGAGTAATTATTACTCTATGATCTGATTATTTATATTTTGGTTACGGTTATTATAGATTATAATTGTCCAGAAAATGGTAGTTGTTAGAAAAATGATAAGAGTGGTTACCCGGCGGTTAATATTATGGTTATTACGGTGTCACCAACCTTGTAAAATTAAAATGGGTTGTGTGATTATATATTTCATATAATCTGTGGTATTATAATTCGACATAGCACATAAGTGTACGACATGACATGACATTACATTACGGAATTTAAGAAATTCAAGCTGCTTTTCAGCTTTTTCTATCACGGCGGTGGTGAATAATGGTATCATGTTAGCGTCTGAGTGCCCATGTTACCAAAGTTATATTTTACCCACACCTAGTTGCTTATTAAAAGTATTCAATAAATGCATTAGAATTTTTGGTTGAGTATAATTTTAAAATAATATATATATATTAAATTCTTAATTTTTTTCGTGTAAGCACATGTATATAAATCACAGATTTAAATTTTTAAAAATTATTATTGATTAAGTTAAAAACAGTTAATAAAATAAAAATTTAAATCAATTAATAATTATAATTAGTGAATTGTTTGTTTCTTCTAGTAGCAATTTTTGTTCATCTGAAATTTAAATTTTCTTATTTAAACAATGCTTTCATTAATAATTTTTATAGTAATAATTGACAGAAAGTTTTTATTATCAAGATATGGGCTAATTTGTTGAGTTATGTGACCATCAACCTTATGACCTGTAAAAAAGTTTTAATAATACAGTCAACTCAATATGGGATCATTTTGATGGTAAAGTTTCACAAGTTCAGTCTACGTCGAGTCCATCTAGTAAAATCTACAACTTCAACTTTAATAATTTGCCAACATTCAGAAATGCTACAATTGTTAATTGTATTAAAAAATATTAATTACTTGTAATAGTTTTATTTCATATAAAATAGTGCTAGGGACAAAAGATTTTATCATCAGTGTTATTCATATGTCGACTGTAATTATTGCGGTGTTTTTTGTTCATGTTGGCGTTACTGCCGTATCTCTGGTATAAATCGTGGTTAAAAACATTCTTATCATTTTTCTAACAACTACTGTATACCTATAATCGTCAAATCTAGCTATCCAGCTAGCTATGTGGTTATGAAATTATGAAATATTCCAATATTCCACGTTTACATTAATAGACAGATTTATACCGTGAATCATAATCCACCTTGATGGTATCATTATTTTCATAGACTACTCTTTATGATTAAAACATTAAAATATAAATATAGATGAACCACGTAATTGAATACAATATTCAGTTCAGTGAGATGATCAGATGAACTATAAACTATAATAATTTGGGTTTTTGAATTTAGATGTTTAAAGTTTTTATTTGTTCTTGAATATTTGAGAAACTCATAACTGGATAATGCAATAGTTCATTGTATATGGTTTTAATACTTGTCTCTTGTTACAAAAGTTCAGTGTAACATCACACATTACTTAAACAAAAAAATTTAAGTAGGGATAAATTATCACCCTTATTTTCTTGACATGTCTACTAGTCAGTCCGAGCATGCAAATCTTAGTAGTGATGATGAACAAGAAATTATGAGAAGAAATTGGAAAAAAAATATCTCTACAATTGAAAAGGTAGGTACATAAATAAAAATCATTTTGCCTCAAATTATTTACTAACTAACCTGATTTCCTAGACAGCATTTAGGGAAGGAGCAACATCTACAAACAATGAATCTGATGTGATGTTCCAAATGGGATTTGATAATGGATACAAAGATGGGTTTAAAGATGGTTATAAAAGTGGAACCTATAAGAGTACTATGATGTAAATATAATTTTTCTTATTCTTAGTACAGAATTTAGCTGAAATATTAATTTGCTTATAATGATAAGAGATTTAGCATCTATGCTACATACAACATTATATATTTATATACAAACATAATTTTTATTTCAAGGTTGTTAAATAAATTTAATTTTTCGGAAGACTGTGAAGAAAAATGAAAAACTTAAATGGTCAACTACATCGAGAATATTAATATCAAATATTCAATAACTTCATAAGAACAAACTCTAAATAATGTTGATAATTGATGTAAAGATTATAAATTATAAGCCAAGATAAGGTTAGTCATTGTCATTGAAAGAAATTGCCAATTAAAATAAGTTTATTAATTTTTAGAGAAAAAATAACTTTTTTTATTTTTAATTTAAACTGTTAAAAAATGTATGTTCATATATTTTTTTCTTAATTCTCCTAAAAAGACATTCAAATATGAAATTAAGATTTGTTTTCTTTGTTAATTTTTATTCATAACACTTAAAGTACAAAATTAATTAATAAAATATGTTAATGTTATATATAATATATAAGAATAAACTGAAATATCTTACCATCTAAGTCTTTATATTATATAAAAAAAAAAACAACAATTTTATCCATAAATTATTTTACTTCTTAAAATGTATTATTATATTATAGATAATAGATGATATTGAAAATATTAAAATAATTCATATTAATGCATTTTTTATCCATAAGTTTTAGGTTGAATAAATGAATAATCTAACTAAATTCCTTTATTTAAATTCGAATAAATGTATTTGGATAAATCATGGGCAAATATTTTTCTCAAGAACTAAAGTCTGAACTGGTATTTGGTATCCTTATTTTTTAATCAGTCATAAGTAAGTTGTTATTGATAATTGTAAAAACATTGTGTAATTAATATGCTATAAAATAAATAAATATGTTAAATATTTACTACTGGGTTTGGGGTTAATTAGTATAAATTACAACAACATAGTTTTATAAATAAATATTTTAAATTGTAATCAAACATGAAAAAGTTTTTATAAGACCAAATAGAGTTTATGTACAAATATAAACAATAAGAAAATAATTAATCACTGTCATCGTTGGGAGGATTTAGTGGCTTGTGGCTCTCTTCGTCTGAACCATATGGGATATCTTCTTCAGAGTCATTGACCATTGAGAATGCAGGATTATCTTTTGTTAACGAAGACTCTAAAAATATTGTTAAATGAAATACAAATTACTAATAAGTTTTTAGCATATATATTTATTTACTACTTAGTAAAAAATTTACCAAATCCTGGTTTTTTTGTCGGGGAATAAACTGCAGCCAATGTAAATACATAAAAATTACAAATACCATAAAAGGTCATAAATAATGCTGACGTCATATATTCTGTGTTCAAGTCTGCAGCAAATGAGTCTTCTATCAATCCAAGCCCATATTGCATATGTGTTATGGTTGAACATATTATAAGTGATATGACCATTGAAATAGTTACAAATTTCAGTCTAGCATCTATGAGAATAATATTATGTTAACTTATCTTTACTGTTTATTAATTTCCAAATCGTTTGAATACTGACCAAAATATGGCATTGAACGCAAATCACTGTATGCTCTCAAAATCAAGCATACTAGATATACTATGTATATGACTACAAAAATTCCTACACACGACTTAATATTCTATAACAAATAATATAAACTTGTACATTGCCTAAACTACAATTATATAATTATTTTATAGTCCTTACAGTGTACGCACTAGAATCGATCTCATAACTAAATGCTGGGTCATCAAATTCATTCATTCGACGATACTTGGCCATTATAATACCACAAATCCAAAATGGACCTACTAAAATTGCTTTTGGAAGATAAAATGCAATTGGTTTTCTTTCATTCTATAAAAATAATTCAACAATTTATTATTATATATTTACTAAATTGTTAAAAAAAAAGTATTATACTTGACGTAGTCCGTGATAAATGCAAAGCCAAAAGAATAAAATTGCACAGATAAATGTTACTTGGAAAACACCATCTAACATTCCAATTAGTTGATTGCTGGTGAGAAGCGTCAAAGGAAAAATTGGATCTAAAAACAAATATTTTTACTGTCAATTCTAAATTTATATGTATCTATCAAATTGTTTTTTATTGCATGTACCATTAAATAATATTAACAGTGGCAATAAGATAACAGTCCATTTTTGTTCATACGACCAATCCACCGCCGGAAATTTCCTTAGTGAATTCGCAAAGCAACACTAAAAGTAAGTTACATATTTCATTGAAACATTTTCTATAGAACATATTCATTATGTTATTATTAAGACTAAACTCACAAGAACTCCAAAAGCGCTGAGTAAATAAATCAGTCTGAACCATATTTCCATTTGGGTATAGCCTGGGTTGTAAGATTTGTACTGCACAACAATTTATCATAATTTAATGTTATTGATTAATACCAATTTAAATTCTATCTCGGCTAATTTATTACGAGTTTATAAAAATAAACACCACTCACATAGAATATGACTTCTTTTATTTGGTACTTTTGATGAAAAGTCTCTAAATTATAAAAATCCACCTCAAACGTATAATGAGTGTAGTGTATGTAGCCAATATGAGCAATAGGCACTTGGCTACATATCTGTTGTTTACAAAGTAAATGTCTCGTCCTGTAAAATATTCAATATTTCGTTTTACTGGTATATGTATAAATATATTTTTTAGTATTCTCCGTCACCTGTTGTTTTTAAATACTTTTACTATATCAGTGGTTTTGTGCTGCGGCGTGATTCCCTTGATGGCCATGCTGATCTTAAAACTTTTATCATAGGTCTCGTCTATTAAAATCAAAACATAAAAGGAGTAACTTAATGATCATTTTTTATTATAAAATTTTTAAAATATATTGGAACTATTTGGGTTAAAAAGTGTTTTAAGTAATAGAATGTAGAGTTATTTTTTTTAATTACCTTTAATCCATCTATGTGTGAATATAATTTAAGTAGTATTAAAAGTTCATATTTAAAGATATACATACATTTAAAAAACAAGTAAACATTTTATGAAAAATTATCATTGGCTACCTTTACCTACAATTTAACTATTAGATATACAGAGTTCTTGATATGAAACTGGTTAGAAATGTTATAATATAAAGGTACCTACCATCTTTGTTGTCCGTCAGCACCACTGCGATTAACCACAATCGTTGGTTATATACCGACAGACTGGGAGTTTTCATGACGAATGGACCCTGTGGTAGAGATCCGTTCGTGTGCTTCAACACTTCAACTCCGCTTATCTTACTCGTCAGTGTGATCGGAGGTCCTGAAACAAATTTTTGTTCTTCAAGAAAAATTTCATTAAATTCTTAAAAAATATAAGTAAAACTATTGTTGATCCATGGAGTTCGTTGGCTGTATACTTAAACAAGTAGTCGATTCTAACGTTGTATACGTAGGTATCGAATTTAAATATTAATATTAAATTAATAATTGCAAATCCACCTTAAAAGTTTTTTTAATTTTTTCCCTTTTAACGACTCGTTATGAAAGTTGATTTTCAATGGTTGTTCGAATAAAAAAAATTTTATTTAGTCTTTCCGATAACGCGTGAGAACGTTTAATAATACTTATTTCTATATATTAAGTTATGAAAATGAAACTAAGCATTTTGTGTACAATTCCATCAATTACTATATATATTATATTATTATTTATGCAAAAATATTATTTTTTTTGAAAGGGAAAATGTACAAGTATTTTATACCTATACTCATTAAATCATTTATTATATAAACATTAAACGCATATTTTTTAATATTTTCTACCAGTTATTATTGAGTTCCGGACTATTATAATAGGTAGGTATTTATAATTATACACAAATATGGGGCGTCTAACCCGTCAATCCGATGAATAACACCAGTCCCATGGCCGTCAACAGGACGATGAACACCATTACGAATTCCCGTTTGTTCATCGAATACAAACGCATGTGCACCGATCTGAAAACGTAAAAATATAATAAATAGTAATAATAACGGCTCATGATAATATTATGGTTTATTACGTTTCAGTGTAGGTATAATGTGCCATCATATTATATGCACAAATACATTATACTATACATATTATAGATATAAAGTTTATATTGTATTATAATTTATATATTATAGGTAATATTCAAATCATGCATCGCGATTTTTAGATTACCGTTCGCATCGGTCGTGGTGGTAGGCCGGAGAGATGTATCGATTGAAATCACTAAACAGGTCGTTGAATTGAGCTACTAGATTCCTGATCATTATCGAGCAACTGCCCGTTGGCAAGTTGTAACTGGTCTCTGAGCCTTCGATCGAATTCATCTTACTTCTCTGATCCGTTGTATGTTACCAGCTATTATAAATAACAAAAACAATACTGAATTATAGCTGCGAATTTAATGTACTATAAAACACCTTAAAGCATTTAAAATCTGTAAAAATGGAATTTCAAAAGAAAAAGTGCAAACAAATTACCCATCACTAAAAAAATTAAGTTTCATAATTGAATTCGTTGTTATATCGTTCAGTTTCTGTTAAAAAAGCCATGCCTCACAATACACTAGAAACGAAATGCACGAAATTCTACAAATTCACAGCCTTATTATTAATAATATATAAATATTATATTAAAGATCTTGGATCGAAATGCCAATATAAGGTAAGTACCTATCGGCTATATGTGTACTTGTGTACCTACCATTACAATATACAATAAACTCATTAGTGAAACGTTTGTCGAAATGTGAACATGTGATATTAATTATATTAAAGGACGAACACGTCATACAAGTATTTGGTACATAATATAATAATTATGATAATAATATAATAGCCGTACCCGATGTTCCCGAGTAGATTTCAGATTTCGACGAGCTAAACACGTATCATCGCGATCTATTTTACTGATCTACACTGCCGTAAATCTTGATTCCATGGGTATTTTTTTATAATATTATGTTTACTCCAATCGTACGTCGGCCGTATTACACATGCGTCCTGGTTTCGTGCGTAAATACACTTCCGCTCAAAAGTCTAGTTTGTGGTGTGCGAGTATGCCAACAGCTGTTATTGATCCAACCCTCCGCTTACATCCCTTCCCATGCCGTCGCATACGACGTCGTCTCCGTCATCGAGAATGCCATTTGTTGTATGATTAATATTTACGTACAGAAAAATGTGCACCTATATAATGTTAATCGGCCAAAAAGTCCGTTTTGAAAAAAAAAATCCGAATTTATATTTTTTTACTGTTGGACAAATAGTTCGAGTACATTTTTATTGTCATATTAATAGTCTGAAAATAGAAATTATTATTTATTTTCTTATTTAATGTTTTATTTGATAATTATTTTTTATACCTATAAAACTCTAATTATCCAGTACAAAAATTAATGTGATTAATGTATGTATTGAATAATACATTTAAATAATATTTGTAAGCTGTAGGTAGGTATGAGGATTAGTAATCAAATATGATACTTTAAGTATAAGAAAATGAATTACATTTTTAAATTTTAATTTTGTGAATAGAATATTTTGTATTTTCGGACTTCTTGTCCAATTTTTTTCAAAATGAACTTTTTGTCCTCGGACTTTAAGTTCAGGATTTATCTATATTACATTATAGCGCGTATATGAAGTACCTATGTTATAATATGATCTATCCCGAGGTAAAACAAAAATATATATTTACACGAGTACGAGTACCAACAAAAGTTATGACTTATAATAGTATATAATACATCATTTTTCTATTTTTTAGATTCAAATAATAATCATAGAGAAACTCTCATTCTACGTATACCTCACAAAAAAAAAAAAACTACAAAAGTATCAATTATAAATAATAATAATTAGCTTAACTATAGAATTCTATGATATTATAGTGAAAAACCTTGTTATATAATTTATCTAACAATATTTTATTACTAATTTTTGTAACTAACTTTAAATACTATTTCTATTCTTTAAATGTATAGCTACATTCTTTTAACTCAGCACCAATACTTAAATCTGCAAAATGTATGGCCCGTAAGTAATAAAAAGTACCACACATTTAAATAGTGGCCTCTTGATTAAACTTGAAAATTGTAGCATTTATTATAGGTAGATACCTATAATTATAATTCCTGTAAAGGTGCCAGGTGGGGGTGTCCACAATTAGTGGACAGCAACAACGCGTATAGTAATAGGTGTCAGGTACAAGTGCGAAGTGCATAAAGATAAATATAGCGATTACAAGAAAGTAATTATTAAAAAGTTAAAGTAGATAGTTGTAGATTGATGACTTGTACGTAGAAATAAATTTCAAACAGTGCTTTGATACGCGTCACTCAAAAAATTAAGTATTGGCACCCAGGGCTGTATTTAGAAACTTACTGTCCTGGGGCAAAAAAAAACGTCTTATTATATCAAATAAATTAATTAAATATTGAAAATATAAAAAAAAATAGCCACCCGGGGTAACAGCACCCCGTATCACCCCTCCCCAAAATACCTAACCTAGCCTAACTCCCCTGAAGGCGCCACTATATAAATTTGTACTACAGTTCTATACACATTGTATATTTATAATTGTAATCTACGCTTATATTAAACAGTTATATATATATATATATATATATATATATGATATATATGTAGGTAAGTACCATTGTACCGATACGACTTGTACATTATAGTATTTCACATTTAATCATCTCTTCAAGTATTGTTGTTTTTATAGGCGCAACTCCTTTCACCCAAAAATGACTTTCCACTTTTCGCCCACGTCCTTCTCACGTCGTTCTTTTCGACCAAGAATGATAAAATAGTTTCCTCTTTTTGCCTAAAAATAATTGCATTCTTTTCGTCCATGGTTTCACGTTTAACATTTTGGAAAACACTGTCTTAAAATGATTATGTTTGATATCGTGTCTTGACTAATAACATAATGATATTAATTGGAGTAATAGTATGTCTATATATATATATATATATAAGTATGGATTGTGACAATCTTGTCTGATATATATCTGATAGCAGTATTTTTATCAACAAATTGACAAAATAAAAGTAGTGTTATCGATGTAGCATATAATAACTAATAAGTAATATTATCAGGTTGCAGTTATTAATTTTAGTATGTCGTTCACTTTTGAACTAAATAGTGCGTTTGCGTTTTTTTTGAGATTATAGTGACTAAATTTTATAAAAATTTAATTTAAGTACAATTTTGAATCGACTAATGAAAAAGACAACTCATCCCGTTAGAGATGTGCAACAAGAACGTGTGATGCAAAATTATACACAGATAAAAATAATGCATTTACTTCAGCAGTTAACTGATAACTATATATCCGATCAAAGATGTATCCACTAAAGCTTGGGCAGCTAAATCATCAGAGTTAATTAGGATAACAAATGTATACGAGTCCTTTCACTCATTCTTTAACAAAAGTTTTTATTGTAATTCTCCACCAATTCATACGTAGTTGGCTGTCGTACAAGAAGTCCAAACTGATGTTTATATAAAATTAAATAATATTCACTTACAACACATTCCTAAAGATGGAAAAGTAAAAGAACGTCAATTAAAAAACGAAGAAACAATCCAACAGTATAATAAAAGAGTTAAGTCGGTATGAGTTTATTAAATCGATGGCATTCAACTATACGAAAAATGTAAATATAAACTAAATCCATGACATGCCATAGCTTTTTTAATGACGTCATAACAGTTAATGATAAATACCTAACCTTTTTATATTATATAATAATTATTTTTACACTAACACAATACATTTTTGAAGAGTAATAGAAGCCGCCTTCTCGAGGTGCTCTCTGGTTTACGCTAAATGGCTTTGCTAAACTAATTTTAAGACAGTGCTTTCCAAAATGTTAAACGTGAAACCATAGATAAAAAGAATGCAATTATTTTCAGGCGAAAAGAGGAAACTATTTTATCATTCTTGGTCGAAAAGAAAAAGGTCATTTTTGGACAAAGGGAATACCGCCGTTTTTATGAACTACACCAGGCGCCGGCAACCCGCGGCCCTAGGAACTTTTTTCTGCGCCCTTCCAAACATATATATCATGATGTTTGAAATTTTAATTTTGTATCTTAAATTATAATAAATAAAATTGAATCGTGACTAGTTATTATAGTTTTATGAATATAAGCTATGCGCTTATCTTACATTGTTATCAAGTTCTTACAAAATATAATCTTTTATGACCATAATATATGTATATAGTATATACATTAGATACAATTAGATTACAACTACCACCTGGTTATGGTTTTAGTGCAGTTCGCTTTGAAATATTCCAACATGCAGATATCGAATAACAATTGTGATGTTTGAATTCAAAAATCACACTAGAAACTAAATATTTATATTCTTTTGCGCCCTAGAATTAATTAATAATTTTTCGACATTTTTCTATTTAATTTTTAAATTTTTTCTACTTTTGCATTTTATTCATATTTTATAAGTTAATAACGACAACCTCAAAATGTGAAACTCATAATATGGTTGTTGGTATTCATAAATATATTTGTATAATATGTTAAAATTGTATTTTTAATATCACTTATTTAATTTTGTATGCGGCCCTCAATGAAAAGCTGATAAAAAATGCGGCCCGCGTAAGTAAAAAAGTTGCTGACCTTTAAGCTACACAATTAAAATGCTGCGCACTGTTGCCAATAAAAATGTTATTCGACTATGATAATGTAGAATAGGTATTTTTATTTGAGTGTTTGAAAATAATATGAATTTCATATAAAATTACATAATTTTTTCAAAACTTAAAAACAGATACTAATTTTTTGATTTTATTTGACTCGTTTTGATTTTTGGGAGAAATAATTCATATGGTAATTTATAAATGTCCATGTTTTTAATTTTTGATACAATGTTGTTCAAATTAAAAATATCTAATTGCAAAAAGTATAAAAGATTTCTTTAATTTATAGACTGTATACGGTTACTTAATACATTTGTAATAATTCATATTATTGGCACAACAATTTAAAAGCAATTCAATACCTATTACATACTCAAAAAGTTTTAAATATGTACAAATATAATATAAATACTAAATATATACATAAATAATATATTGAATACATCTATAGGATAATATATATTTACACGGTACATTATATAGGTAAAGCTGCCTACATTGTTTTACTAAAAATATAACAATATTATACCAACTTCAATTGTGACGTTTAATTATTCAAATAATACTCATTGTTCTATGCTTATCTATGCACAAATATACAGAGAGCAGGCTATATGTATTGTTTTATCCACATAATAACCTCGTTAGTAATTTTGTGATAAAGCACAGATCGGCCATCCTCTAGTCCGAACTCGGCAAAACTCATCAGATGATAATTACACACAACAATAGCAGATATGCAATTTTTCTAAAAAAAAAATAAAAATAAATAAATAACAATTCTTTAAAATATTAATTTAGGTAGTAAATGTTTTATAGTATTAAAACATTTAATGTATAGTATAATACCGATATCTTACGGCGTCGGCATTAATTTTTTTGAGGCGTTATAGAAGACATAGTCATTTAAGTCATATAGATGATATTTATGATGGAATGAGTTCATACACACTCTAATATCATTAAATATGTGTAATATGTATAGGTAATGTTTATACCTATTATACTGTATAAGTTTATACTGATATATATTTTATGTCCTTTATAAAGTGTTAGAGCTTTATTAAATATTTAAACATGTTATACAGGTAGCTCTAAATTAATATTTTGTATTGAACCAATTACGAAACCGTCCTACATGACTATATTTATACATTGTACATACTATAAGCATAGGATGATTTATCTACCATATTCTTCCTCCTATTTGGAGGGACAGAACAATACAACAGAGACAACATAACAGGCAGTATACGGTTAGGTGATACAACTGGATGATACACTTATAATATAATACGAGTATATCTCAGGTTCAAAAATATTTAAATTTAAAAATATTTATATTGCAAAATACAATTTTAATTTAAAATTTTAAGTTTAAATAATTTTGCGCGTATTTTTTTTATGTAAATAATGACCAAACAACGAATTTAGTTAAGCTAAGATAATCGTAACATTTTGTTTTAATAATTTTTGAATTTTTGAATTTATTTTTTTTGGCTTATAAAAAATTATAAATGTAACAATTGCGATGAGCAAACATTCTACTCCCTTCTTTTAGGGTCTACGTCATATCGTTATTAACCACAAAAAAAAAAGCAGCTGATGTCGAGAAAGCCTTCGACGAAGTGGAATACAACGGTCTGATATATAAACTTATTTTAATGCATGTACCATCACATTTTATAAACTTTACTTGACTTCGTATCTAATCTAATAGTAAATAACTTTTCAGTGCTGCATATGTCATAAATACATTTTTTAGTATGTGCGTCATATTATTGTGCGTTTGTTTTTTTCATGCACTCTATACCAGTGGTTCTCAACCTTTTTTGGTTCACGGCACACTATTATACACCAAAAGTTTTCACGGCACACTCACGCACTTGCCAACCACTGAACCACAACTACTTCGGCAACTTCGCCGAAGGCATTAGTTATCGCCACGCGCCTATACAT
This sequence comes from Pentalonia nigronervosa, assembly GCA_014851325.1. Classification (NCBI taxonomy): domain Eukaryota; kingdom Metazoa; phylum Arthropoda; class Insecta; order Hemiptera; family Aphididae; genus Pentalonia; species Pentalonia nigronervosa. The sequence goes on along the minus strand of JACXSJ010000926.1, from coordinate 119,452 downwards.
GTATCCGGTATCGTCTTATCTGCACAATTAGCACACAATTGGTCAATTGATATTTTCAATTTATTTTCGAATAAAACACTGTTTTTAATATTTAATAACATTTCTCGCGGCACACCGGTTGAGAACCACTGCTCTATATAGTGGTCATCTGGAAATATTGCACTTCTGTTAACGGTCACCTATAGGATGGCCACCTCTAAATAGCTATCCCTTCAGTTACCGTTATGGAAGTTTTACTGTATTATGAATACAGCTATAGGTACTAACCTTTATCTTTTTGTTAATAGGACACGTCGTGGAGTTCGAGTAATGGCAATACACGTATGGACACGGGATCTGGTTCATTAATAAGTACTCGTAAAAAAATTTGTTTTCGTACGTCGAATGTCTGGCTAGAAACCAATACGAAGAATCACAATTTTCATTCACCGGTTCGATCGCGTTGTATTTTAAATGTCGATAGTCAATGAATGTCGTACGTCGGAACTCGGGGATCACCTACCAGCACAACGATAACAATAATCCTGTATAGGTACACTATACTATCTACAAACATTATACGTAGGTGGCTGCATTCGAATTGCATGTCAAAAAAAAAAAATTATGTCCGAATCGCATGCTATCTCTTAAAGGGGTCTGTCCGAATTGCACACAAGTTTATTTATCATGTACTTATGCCCATGACTTAATTTTTTTTTTTTTTGACTTTTCTAATTTTTAGAAAAAACGCAAACGTACGACTCGTACTTATATAAGAAACGTTCAATGTTATTATGGTTATTACAACTGATTTGTATTTAGATTGAAATATTATTATATCTTTTTTTGTATTCTATGAAAATATGTAACAAATAGTATTTAAGAAGTAGTTGAAGTTATGAATAAATAAAGATAAACTTTATGTATTTTTTATGAATAAATAAAAATGTTGGGTAATTTATTTTTCGTTTTTTAAAAAAATTAGAAAAATCCGACAAAAAAAGTTGGCTTTGGGTACCTACCGCTTTGCAGGTATCAAGTGGGTCTAATTATTAATGAAATATTAGAAAAGTTGAAAAAAATTTAAGTCGTGTACATAAGTACATAAAATGGGCCATGCAATTCGGACAGACTTTTGCAAGAGGTGACATGTGATTCGAACGTTCCAATTTATGTTTATTTTTTTGGTATGCAATTCGGATGCACTAACGTAGGTAAGTACAACTAATATATAATATTATAAATTGTCATTCGATGTTGTGTATATTGCAGTCAGATAATCCATAACAATAATTATCTGATTTCTATGTATTATATTGGTCTCCTGACCAGTTAATAAATAAATATCATATACCATATGTATAGCTTAAGTACTTATATATTTAAGATACCTTTAGGTATAGCTATATATCATATTCGCCCTTCCTGCGCTTCCCGGGAAAATACGAATTACAATTAAAAAAAACGGACATTCCTCATGAGTTGGGTTAGGCCACAATTTCGATAGCTAGGACTTCAACACACGCGCAGGGACGGGTATAATATTATAAACTCTACATAATAATATAAACTATATATTATATATATGTACAATTAATGACAGGACATCGAGGCTGCTGTAATGACGTGTATATCATATAGTTTCGCTTCATTCAACTCAACACAATCCTGATTTCTGTAGCAGCATTGTAATATATTATTTGTAAAATTGAAAATAATATATAGGTAATATTATACATAATTTCATCATAATAGTGAACAGTAGATTAGAACATTATGTTCCGTTAAAAAACGATATTGATAAATATGATACGAATATATTATTTTGTTGTCGAGGAAAGATTAAAAAAAAAAATATATATATATTTAAAATATTTATAATTAGGAGATATATAAATAACAATTATATAATATATATGGCTTTTCGTTGGAACATCATTGAAGTTTTTAAGGTATCTTACCTAATAGCTGTAGTTTATAGTATCTATATGTATATATGAATATATATATATATAATAAATACTATTATTTATAACCAATAATAATACATAATATTATAGTCTCACTGGGAAAAGCTATTTTAATCATACTATAAAGGTTTCTATGTGTGACTGTGTCTTATGTTGTACACACTTTAACCAAGAGCAGACTGGCTTAGGCCAGTTCATATGCTGGCATGAATTTTATTCAAAACTTTGTAGGTACTCATTTTACAAATCTTCACTGCCAAAAAGTTGCATCAGTCCATCCCGAACATCAACACACCTTAAAAATGGATGAAACTTTTTCGATAAAAACTAAATCTTGTAGGTAATAGGTATTACTACATACTTTTAGAAACCTACTCTCAAAAACCAAAACAACATTCTTGTTGTCTTGTTATTTTGTCAAAATAAAGATTTATATAGATACAATTATTATAATTATTTACAGATTTAAGGTCGCAAATATTTATTGACATGGGTATACAGCATGAAATATATTTTTTATTTATACGAAATGGTAAATATCCTATAATATATAAGTATTAATATTATATGCATATATACCTAGATAATACTCACTTTGATTAACACAAATACAACCAGCGGATTTGGGTGGAACACTGCTCCTATTCCTAAATTTATTTGATGTTTAGATGAATCATGCAGATGACTTGTCTTGATATATCCTGCAATCACTTTGTATGGATTTTGAATTGACATATTCATAAAGCTGAATAGTGCATACAGAAAAAATAATTTTTTTTTTAATCGTAATATGTTTTTTAATACATTTTCTGAAAATGACGGATCATTATAATATATATGTATATGATGGTCTATGCATTATAAATTATAATTATGTGTGACTTACTTAACTAAATTTTAATCATATTATATAGAAGGAAAAAGAATGTATAGGTATGTACACTAAAGTAATAGTTTTAAACGATTTGAAGGAAAAAAATATATTACTAGTGTCTAGTGATCGGTGTGGAGTGAGACAGACACCAACTTGCTGCCACTATAACACATGGACTATAATTCCACGGAACCATTAAAATACCCTGTAAGTAAAACAAATAAAACGCAATTATTTTATATTATTATGTATATTAATAATATTAAAGATGTAAACATGATAAAGATGTATATATGTTTTAAAGTTTATGCTACATTTAATCATACTATGTATGGATGTTCTCCATTAAATGATGGGAAATCAAATATCTCTTTTTGGCTCATTATATATATATATACATATATATGTGTGTGTGTATGTGTGTATATATAGTACCTATTTTATTATTAAACGTTATAAATTTATAATTTTGATTTATATATTTTTTTAAATATATTAACTTGAAATATCTAACTCAAAAGCTTATAAAGATGCCCATGTTTAATTCATAAAATGTTGCCTAGCAATAACAATAACATTCATGACTTAACAATTATATAATATATAGACATTAGTATTATATTTTTTTTTTAAGTGCTTATTATTGTAGGACTGGTAAGGATGATCGTTGAGTTCATACTTCATAGTTTACCTATACAATTATCGCAACATTAGAAATATTAAAAAAGGTCAAATTAGTTTCCCGACTAGTGACATGTATTACATTTTAATTTATAGTTTTATATTTATATTTTAAATGTTGACTGTTGAGGAAGGCACATATGATCATGTTCAAATGTGTATGAAATAAACGTTATTAGAGTGCGAGATGTGAAGTAATATAAATAATAAAAAAATTGCTTTAAATGAGAAAAAAGGATGTTATACATAAAGTAGCAATTAAAATGTATTAAGTTTCAAATTGAAATATGTAAAAAAAACTATGTCAATTTTTTATTATTAATTTAATATATTTCTGCCAACTAATTATTTTGTGCTGAAAAATAATGTAAAACCATATATTTTGACAAACTGTCTTTAGAAATTGTTGACGGTTTAAAATATCGACCTTTCAAGATTTAATGAAGTTATCGCGCTTATTATATGTATATCGTATATAAATAATTATCCTGATTAGTGGTTACTGTAGTTTCCAAATTTTCATCGTCTTTTCAAAATATACGTACAATATACAACATTTATTGTTCTATATTAATAACTTAACATAAAATATCAAAAAAGGCATTATTATTATATTTCAAAAATGATGTTTAGGTATCCATTAGCATAGAAATTTAATTCATATCCAAACCCTATACACTCTATCAGTTTATTTTTATTCTTAAAATTATTTAATCTTCTATAGAACTCTGCGAAATATAATTATTAGACAGAGTAATTCACCAAGCGTGCTCACCCTCATTTCTTCCTTTAATAATGAAATTATTCAAACTCTGATTTTTGGAATTTTTAAATATACTCAAAGACCATTTTTTCAAATAATTGAATTTTGTTGTACTACTGGAATGTTCAGTGGCGATCCAAATTTCTGTTGTTCAAATGAGAACCCTCTTTTATTTACTGTAAATTATTAATTGGATAAATTTTTCGAAAATGTTGATGTACTTAATTCTAAATTTGAACGAATATTTTTTAAAATGTTTATTCTAAGGATAATAGTCCTTAAAAATGGTGCTATAAAAATATAAAACAGATATAATATTAGACCATTTTTACAAATTATTAATGTTGATGGATTAATAATCACCAACATTTTTAAATCGCCCATATCTTCTAAATCCATTACTATGGCCCTATTATTCTTAGTATCACCTACAGAAAGTTAAATAACTTAAAAGTTACTCATTTGAATTTTGATTCAGATACGTTTTAAGAATTCAGATAACCACAACATAAAATAACCTGAAATTTACACTTTCAATTTATTGATTGTATAACTCTTCTATTCCTCGTAAGTCGTAATATTATATAGAATTTCAATTTTATTTTTCTCAACAAGCTCTTTTTTATTCGGTACTCTCTGACTTACAAGTTACAATATTATATTATACAACTTAATTTTAATTCTCACTCCTCTCGTGCTTATGTCTTCTAATCGCAGTTCGCTGCACTGTTTGTTATTTTTAATTACTTATCTTTTCGATATAATTTTGTAAATATGAAATATAAGCGTCACAAAAAAAAAAAAAAAAATCAAGATACCTAATCGTTTTTGGGGTTTCCGCCTGTCAACGAGGGATTCAGGAAATTGTTATTAATTTTAAAAACAATTATAAATATCCTATTGTAACGTAATATTTATTTACTTATATAAAATAAAAATCATCAATTAACATCCAAATGAATAATAACTAATACGTATACGAGTTAGCCGTTAGGTACACACGTGTTTTAAAATTATTATTTCACTTCTCTAAATAGTATTTTGCGAAATAAAAAAAACATAGTCACATACGAGTGAGTACCACGTATATTACATTGCCATGTAGGTATTGGTACTATATATTTATAGGTTCTTGTGACTTGGTATTCCAGTCAGAAACTCAACGTTTTTAAACGGAACCGTAACTTACTTGCAAATTATGCCGTCTAAGACAATTGCGTCAACATCGCAACAGAAATTAATAAATTGCGCAATATGTAACGCTTAAATAGATCTAATTTTATTATGTTCACACCGAAAAACGAGTGACAAAATATTAATTTTGATTATTTTAATAGTTAACCATTGCAGGCTGTTAGAAATAAATTATTTTCATCTGGATATTAAAAATATACCTCTACTATAATCATATCGATAATACATAAAATAATGATTCATCATTTAAAAAAATGATTATCGGTTAACAGTTATTATAATTATATATATACAATAAACATATTATACATTAAAATATTTTAAATGTATAATATACAAATATGATAAAACTATGATAAACTATATTATTATACTATAAAATTGATGATTATATATTTATATTGTAATTTGTCATCATGAATTTATCAACTATGATATAGTACCTTACCATAATATTCTTATAATCGTAACGATAATAGTAATTTATTAACAAACTAATATTATATTTTGGTATACGAATGCGGTCAATAATATGGGCAAATGTGTGATAAAAATAATAAAATATATCAATTTATATCAATTTATATCAAAACATATATGTTACACAATTATAGCTACGGAGATATTATCGACAGTTATATTATACAAACATGTATTATATTATACGTATTATAAAAAACACCTATTACACATGAATGCTCGATATAAACAAAAACTTTCTTTTAATATAAAATACAGTGTGATTTCCCAAGCATGCTCACTTCCATTCTTTCCTTTAATAATGAATTATTTAAATTTTGATATTTGGAATTTTTATGTACATTTAAAATCTATAATATTATTTTCAATTATTCCGATTTTTAGACCATATTTCAAATTATTGAAATTTTTAAACTAGATACTTAAAAAATGTTTAGTGGCGTTACTAATATTATTTTTTAAATGAAAACCAAATTTTTTTTCTGTATTGAGACGACAATCCAAGGTTGATAACAACAAATTATTAAATCTATTTAACCAACATCTACAAAAGGAAATAACAAATTACGAGTTTTTAAATTTTATTTATTCGTGTAGTTTCTAAATGTTTACAATAGACGATTTGACCCTGTAATTTTTTTTTCAAAATTGTTTATTTTGGCTTGTTTATGTTATAAGAATTTTTATTTACTATAGGTATTAATAATATTAATAATTTACTTTTTAATATAATTTTTATAATAATCTACAATTACAAAAATAATGTTTTATCGAACTTTATAACATTATATTCACTTATACTTGCATATATACTTTATGTACTTATATAATGGAATAACGTGTTCGCATTCTGCATTTTAAACAATGGACTGTATACCTAGTATATTATTTATAATACGAAAATATAATTTTATATTATAAAAATTTAATATTTTTACCTAATATCGGATCTTGTATTTATTATACAATAATTACAGGAGATTATTTACAAATTATTATAAAATTTCGAATGTTGAAGTATTTGAAAATATTGTCCTTAACCTTGAGTGAGTATATTTAAAAATTGCAATAATCAACATTTGAATAAATTAATTATTATTAATGGAAAAAGTGGTGAGGGGGGATTGAGCGTGATTGGCGAATCACTCTGTATAATAAAGCTACTTATAGCCACACCAATACATTTCGATATTGGTGTACCTATGTTATTGTCACATCATGTGCCGCAGTATAATAGTTCTATATCGCGACTATTTTATAGTTGTGCGCTGTTCGGTGTTCCCGTCATTTATGCACAGATCTAAAAATCGTATCCGTAATATACGGCATACATATTATTATCTATAAAACACAGTATGCCCTGTACTAGAAAATGTTATTATTATTTTAGTGTATTACATAGGTACATAATATATGAATGCGCAGATGTATAAGATAAAAATAACACGAGAGTATATAATATTATACGGATAACGCACTATACGAATATATGTGCGTGCGTTGATGTACGCGAGTACACAAAATATCGCATCGTGCATTCGACAATCGACGTGTATAATTAAATGGAACGACGAACAGTCGATGTCCCAAAACATTGAAATTCGTGTACTTCTATTTTATTTGTGTACATATTGTTCTCGTCAAAACATACAGCACGAAATCGTGAAACATTAGCTGTAAATAAATAAGTATCGTAAACCATGACGTAGTAATAATACAGTAATGCTTATAGTACGCTACTAAAAAATTACGTAATTTTTAATATCTTAATATTATAAAAATATATATAAATTATATACAAATATCATGTTACGTAAATTTTAGGGTTACTGATTGAAAACCAAAAGTATTTGACACTTTTATTCATAGGTTAGCTAAAAAGGGATGACAAGCGATAACTTTTTATAATACGATAAATAAAAGTTTCATACTTGGGCATATTTTTCTATATATGGAACATGTTCGATATATATATATGTCGTATGTGATGGAGTAATGCAGTTTCTATATTATACCGTTACACGGCTTAGTCATATTATAACACGTGTGTATTTTTTTATTAAAAAAGTTAAATAAAAAAATTAAACCGTTTGAATTTGTACACGACGAATTCATATTGAAACAATATCGTATACGACTGGAGCGTACCTATATTATATTATATTATTATCATAATATTGCATGTACAAACGACGAAAATAATTACATTTATAATAATGCGAGTTAGGTATGTTTATTATTATTATTATTATTATATAGCCATATGGGTAATATACGTGTTTAATATAAATACGAGCACGCACCTGGAGATAGATTATTATTATTATGCCTAGGTACCGATGTATATGCATTGTTCCGAGCGTTCCACTCGGTTCAACACCTGCCGCGCGCGTATGGTGGTACCTACCTAGGTAGCGATCACCCGACGGACAGCCGACTGCGATAATATACCTAGGTAGTCGCAGTCGCGCGGCAGACCGTCTGTACGGCGTACGCGTGTCCGCGGTCACCAAAATACTGCCGTCGTAATAATATAATATCGTTTGAAAAGATTCAATTGAGTCGTAAATATGATTTACGGTTAACCACCACAAGTCGTCGTGTTCGGTACGAAATTTGTTATTATTATGACTTGACGCGGAGTGCCGCCGATTCGTGTGACAGTGCGTTTTGTGTTTTGACGTGCGCGCGTGTCGTTGCAGCAGCCGCGCCTCTATAACGTTTTACATTATCATAATATTCGGGATTACCGTACAATATAATTAATAATTATACATAAATATATCGTAATATGCCTTTGTTCAACCGGAAAACCGCGCAAAAAATCAAGGACGACCCGGCCGCGACGCAGAACAAGCACAACGAACACGACGATCAAGTGAAACAAAACTTGGTGTTTCATTGTCAACAGGCCCAAGGAAGTCCGACGGGACTGGTGTCGAACTTCTCAAACGTCCGCGAACTGTACCAGCGGGTTGCCGACTGCTATGACTTTCCTTCGGACGAAGTAAGCCCACTATACCTACCCTCCCGCCCGATAATACGTTAACTTTACGCGCGCATAATAAGTCAAAAATGTTCAATCGTCGGTCAATGCCGGCACGTTGTAATTATTTTGAATTTGTCGTCTCATTTGCGTAGGTACACCCGCGTGTTCAGCATTTACATTGACTTCATACATGTAAATTTTTTTTTAAAATTGGCGTCTATGAGTTTCCGGACCGGAAGACAGCTATATGCGCTGTACTTCCAGCGCCGCCGCGGTGGAGAGAACAAATACCGTTCCGGTTAAAGGGACACCGAAATCATTGGCCATAACGCGTAATCCCCCAGGCCACGCTCTACAACAGTGTAATACACACAAACAATGTATAGTGAACGCGATTTTCGCCAATTGGAAAACGTTGGAAGATTTAAGAATTTAAAATAGCTTTTCGTCACACTTTTATCACTTTTATGCGTCATCAACAGCCTGATATAATGTACGCACATACTGACTGACGACTCGACCTGTACGTCATTTGCACAGCAGAGTACAGCGGACTAGTCTTTATAATTTTGTGTCAAAATCAGTTGTTACCGTGTTTTATGTTATAACTTATAAGAGTGTGGGTAGGTATGTCGTACTCTTGAATAATATAATTTGACTATTCGTATCGTAAAAATAGTATTCAAATACTAGATAATATTATATTATATGACGTGACGCGAGAATAACGCGCAGTTAAATATTTTTATCATTTTCCAAAGACCGAATTTTAATGTTCAACGCTTGGAATTGTTTAAGAACAAACAATTACGCACCTATAAATTGTTATTTATAATTTCAAAAACTTGTACCTATGCGTATTATGGTATCGAATGGCATTACAACTTGCGGAGCTTCACATTACGATTTCAATTAAATACATTTTATTACCTAATGGTCGACATTAAAGTTATAAACTTTATTCAATCGTTATTATTATTTTTTTTTATTTTAATTATTGTTGCGGGTTACTTCGAAACTAGCCAATTCTTTTCTAAACAAGTATACAATAATATTAATTATATTTGTCTAGAAATCGACTCGTAAAATAATTAACAATGATAGGTTATATTAATATATTCTAAAAGTTGTGTGACTGCATGCATATACCTTATTTGTAAAAGTCAATATAAATCTTCACATTTCTTTCTGTAGCTATACCGACCTGTAACTTTTTTTTTTGCTTTGATTTCTTCGCTATAAACATTCTCTCCGTCTAATAATGCTACTGTCAAACAAGATAAGGTGTTGTTGAATTCTAGGTCGAGTTTGTAGATATTTTCAAGGCGTAGAAAGTTGTAAAAAAATGTATTCTTGTTGAATTTATGTTGATTTATACAGTATTTATTGCCGTATAAATATAATTATTTAAAGATTACGAAATACAAAGCTCGTGATTTCATTAAGGCATAATAAATTAAGAAAAACATTTTAATAAGTACAATATTTTATTGACTACAATTAAAATTAATTTATATATGTAGCATCAAAACATATATATTCAATATTCATTGAACATTAAATTATTTGTTTTAATTTTTAAAACACGAAAATGTGCACTCAATTACAAATAATTATAATTAAACATATTAGTTTTTAAAGATATACAAAACAGAAATCGAATTTCTATATAATGTACTACTATGTATAAAGGACATGGGTATACAGTAAGTTTATGATCATAATTGTATTGATGTATATAAATTTAATATGTATGTAGAATAAAAAAATACATTACAGCAATATAAATTATTTATGTTTATGAATTTTAGCAGTTGTATTAAAACGAGACTGAACAACTGTTATGAATTATTTTGTTTATTATGAATTACTCAGATACATTAATCGTAAATATTGAAATAAATAAGTAATAAAAAATAAATAATACTAAAATAAATAAATGATAAATCTATTAAAATATTATATTATAGGTACCTATGTAACAGATTATTGCATGATTTATGTAAAATAAGTCTAGCTATGAGGCTAAGCCACAAATGCATAAATAACCACATTAAAAATTTTCATTAAATGCTGACCAATGCAACATATTTGGGAGTGTTTGTGTGTTATACAAAATATATCTATAAAATTATACTCGTTTATAAATATTAATTGTTGAATGGTGTTTATCTAATATTATGCAATTGATGTTTTATTTAATATTTCCTACTTTTTTTTATAACTGCTAATTAATTTTTTTTTTTTCAAAGTCTATGTGTAGATTTAATTTACTACAACTTTTAATATTTTAACACAATTATTATATAAGCTTTTCAATATTTTACCTTTCGAAATTTTAAGTATTTTACGTTAATTATTATGATTATAATTTGGATAAAATCTGATGAACTAATTGTTTTTTTATTTATACATGCAATTTTTACAAATTTAATAAGTAAAAATTTAAGAATTTAAAATACATAATAAGCGAATGAATAGTATTTATACATAATTAACGAAGGCAAACCATTATAGTGGTCTAAGACTAAGATTTTCCAATTTATGGTAATCTGCAGTAAGACTAATAGTCTAAGATATTGGATTCTGAATTAATTAAATGTATTATTCTCTGAATAGGATCATTACATAAATAGTTAGTTGCACGAATGCTAATATGAAATGCAGGTATCTATATTTAGTTTGCGACTCAATCCTTGATACATGAAATGTGACTCTATTTAATAGACGAGTATAATAGAGTTACGGTACTTACACAAGTTACAGCATCTATCTTATATTTTATTAAATTGTTAATGAATCTTAATATGTCCACTAATTTCCTTCTAACATCTAGGTTTGCTAAATTAATTTTTTCAGAAACAGAACTTATGTAGTCATATTTAATTTTTAAAACATATAACCAGCAAATAATAAGGAAACCGTCTTTGAATATTTTCAATTTGTTGTATTTTTATTAAGTAAAGGAGACCATATTATAGACCCATATTTTATCATCGACCTTAGAAATAAGATATATAATGTTAAAAAGCAAGGGGCTTGATAAACCTAAAGTAGCAATATATGCACTTTTATGATATTTAGTGTGTTGTATTCAATTAAAAAAATTCTTTATTCTTATTAAATAGTAAATTGTGTTTCAAAGTTCAACTAAAATATCACCAACACACCTACTTAATAGTATAGATAGAGTATAGTATAGTGTACACGGATACATGTATTTTATGACAACAAAATAAAAACAAAACTTTTAGTCTCATTAGTTAAAAACAAAATTGCAAAAAAAAAAATAGTAAAAATAGTAAGAATATTGGTTGATGTACCTATTTAAAAATTTACAAAAGTAAGGAACTATATTTTTAGTAAACATAATTATTGACTACCATTATAGGAATGACCTTTCTATCCTAAACTAAAAAGAAAAAACCATTTGCTATATAAACATGAATCCAATTTAAAACGATATTACATAAATATTTTATAATTTAAAAGGTCACATAGTAAAAAAAAATAATAATAAACTTTCATTACAGAATAAATTACAATTTTTATATTACAATATAATAAGTCTGCGGTTAAAATATAGTTTATAAATGAAAATGATTATAATTCAGTTTAAATAATATGAAGGTTAAGGTAGGTGCATATAAGTTGTAAAATATAATTATGATGGCGAGTTTGTTTAATAATTTAACTTAATTTACTAGGTAATAATAAAATTTATTGTGTTCTGATTTACTAGGCACACGGTTTATCGAAATTAAATAAAAATAATAAAGGCGTGTCACCTTGGATCACTATACACGAAAACGTTAATAAAACCCTCATAAAACGAAACTTTGATCCGAAACAGTTTAAGTTTGAGAATTTGACATCAATTAAGAAAGAAAATCAAACGTATCATTCGTATGCATATTCCACAGGCTTCGAGTTTTAAAATAAGTAGATTATATTTCACTCAGTCGAAGGCTTTTTCGAGGACTTTTTCTAAGTATGCATGATTTAGTCTGGGTTCTGTCTTTTAAATGGGTCTTATACTATACTATGATTTATGAATGTTTAAAAATCTTTATACTTATACATCAGTAAATAGTAATTGTAGAATGTACAGGTATTTATGAAAACCAAGTTATTACTTATTAAATGTTGTAACTTTAAGGCATTAACTTCTTTTTTATTAGCTTCAAGCGTTGTATAAAAATAATTGATATTTTTGAATCAATAAATCAAATTTATTAAACAAATTAATATCAACTAATATTAATTTTATATCATTTAAAAAACTTATATAGGATTATCAATATCTAGCTTAAACTAAAGACATTAAAAAAATATAATTTTAATAAATTAATTTTATGGTTATAGTCATTACTCAATACATTAGGTATTCGAATTCATTATCAATAATCATACACAATACCCACCTACCAAATTGATTGTAGAGTTTTCCAAAAATACTCTTGACCGACCATTTAGATATTTTGCGTTTCAGATTAAAAAAAAATCGTTTTCAGTCATGATCCGAGGTTATAATATTGTCGTTTTTACTGCCAGAGGCCTAAATATACATTTGGAACTCGTAAGTAAAATAATTTGTACTTTGAAATCAACAAGTGATGTAATAATTTGATCATATTTTTCCTGTATACGTCGAATAAAAGATAAAACAACCAACGTAACTGCGTCACACTGCAACCTACACGTTACTGCTGTAACCTCCTGTCTCTGAAGATCCTGCACTGTTACTGGGTAATGGGTATTGAGTATTCACCTAGTCATGTCAAGTTTAATAAACTAAAATCATAATATATGATTTAACGTTTAGACCCTGTACTGTTTAGACTATATATTTTTTTTAAATAATAATCATAAACACGAGTAGTAGGTTTATTAATTTATTATTATTGTTAATACCCAATTATTATTTTTAATATTCAATGTTATAATATGGTATTCATCGTAGCTTTATCGCATCTATCCATATAAAAAATAATGTAATTTAATTATTTTTACGTTACAAAAATAATTATAAAGTGAGATGGATTTGATATAGCATATTTTTTAATATTTTCTAGAAATTATTGAGATGAAAATAACAAAGCTAATATAATTATGTTAGTATTTATATCGCCTAAAAAATTATTAAAAAATAAAATATTGTACAAATAAAATAGAATCTTTATAGATCATTTTCGAGATTTTCACTGGTATTTTTCCGTTGTAGTAGGTACCAATTTAATTTATCCAATCACTTATCGATCTCATATGCCTTAAGTAAAGGTCAGTCTAATGTCCAATATTTTTTTAGTGGATATTAAAATAATAAATAGGTTCATAAGAGAAAATATAAAATAAACAATTTTATTTAAAAGTCTATGCATGCAACGATTTATTTTAATTTTTAAAAAATGTTTGATCCATATCATCTTAATAATAATATTTTTTTATGGAATAATACCTATTTCAATTTACAAATATACAATAATGAGAGTATATGTGTAATGTGTTACAAATAAAATAAAAAATCATACATATTAAAAACATAATATAAAACAATGAAATAACTATTTAACCTATCCTAGGTTATTCTAAACAGGTCCAAGTTATTGAAAAAGTTTTTACTTGACATTAATTAAAACAAGTTTTATGCTTAAAGAGGAGTTGCAAACATGTATCTTGTATATTTTTGTTTATCGGTGTATAATTATTGTATATTGTTTTGTTAAATAAAATTATTATTATTACTTATACATTAGAAGAATAATAAAACATAAAGTTAGTATTGATATTAGATAAATAAAATGAATATTTGCTTCTAGAATTAATTGAATTTATTTTGAAGTTAATATAACGTTCTAAAAGTTCGGGGCAATCTTGAAAGGTTTTCTAAAATTGTTAGTTAAACACGTGTATGTTGTGTACTTGTGTATTATATTCTCTAATCTTATCATATTTAATTGAGAAATAAAAAAAATATATTGCATAATCTTTAGTAATAATAAAACGCATGTAAGAAGTTTTCTTTGTTAAAAAATATTTTATTCAAGTTCAAATATAATAATAAAATTCTGTGAAGAAAGAATGTAATTATATTTCAAACAGTAGTCATTAATGTGGTATTTAAAGTAAAATGATTAATGCAGTTAAAACCGTCATGTTAATATCATTGAGTACATGTAAAGCTAAACTTCTATATTTTATTTATTATTGTAATTTATATTCTAACAAAAACGCATAAACATCTATACAATTAATGAACTAAAAATTTTTTGCAAACTTATTCATATAACAATTATTATTAAATTATAATTATAATTTGCTATAAACTATATTAAAGTCAATATATTTAAATTTAAGGATCTTATAAATAAGCCCATAGATTGTCTTATACTTATTACTAGGATATTATGATATTACATTATATTATTATATTATTATATTATTATGTCCTAAATGTGCGTTATAATTTAATTTTAATTAAAATTGCTATATATTTTAATTTCAAACTTTCTCTAAAATACAAAAGAACCATTATTGCACTATTCGCACCTAAAAAATATAAATAAAAATAAATAGGATTTTTTAGAAAATAATAAATCCAGTATTGATTCCTAGATTAGGTTAGGTTAGGAACCTTTTGGGGAATATTACTTCTAACTAAAATTAAATGCTTAGTAAATAAACACAGCTATATAATAATGTTATGGTTGACGAACTTTAACTCATTAAATTTATCACTTGGTATGCACGGAATGTTGCTCAAAAGGATTTAATTGACGTATAGTAATGTGAATTTCACTACTCATCACAACAGGGACACTCCGTACATATACATAAGCATTAAACGATGTATGTTTTATGATGTTTGCGGTCCGTAAAACGATGCAATCAAGAAATGATATCGAAGTGAATAATCAATACTTTAAAGGACGGTAGATTGGTACATAATGCTTAAAAACCCAGCACGGTAATCGGATATATTATTTAATCGGTTTAATACATTAATTAACAGATAAATAAGTAAACAATAATATTAACTATCGTTAAGTATAAAACACAGCAGCAAAAATGATTTAAGTATACAAAGTAGATATACTTAATAGGTATAAAGAAATTGATGAACATTAATTATATACTTACGTTAAGGATAATATATATAATAATGGCCTGGTGTGACGCGGTGGTTGTCCTCAGTCACTAATGTGTTCTGAGTTCAAGCATCAGCCGGTGTCACTAGTTCCCGGACGGGTGACCATCTGAGTTTTTAGTAACAAATCCTTACCCACATATACACGAGTTCCAATCAACTGTATCCTCCATCACAGTGACTTAATAAAAAGTAAAAAACCCACTAAAAATAACCTACAAGCTAATGGCCTCATATGGTCAAAGCCTTAACTTAGTAAAAAATATATATATATATATATATAATATATATAATAATTAATATTTTATATATTGGATTTATACTAAGCAACGTCCTACCGTACCAGCTCGGACACTAATCTGAGAACATGATAAATCGTAATTTTACATTATATTATTATATCATTACAGTACACGAATTATATTTAAAATAGTTTCTTCATTCGGTTATTTCGACATTTAATGAGATATCATTATAATTTTTTTTTTTTAAACTTAATTGAAAGATGAATATAGTTATACGTTCGTTGAAAGTTTTTTTTGTGTTAATAATGATTTATCTACGAAACTACGTATAAAAATAATTTTACGGATGATCTAATGTGTTTTATACTGTAAAGCTGCCTTATACGAGTTTTAAATTGATGGAGTAATATAATATTTAAAGATTATGTTTAGTATATTTTATATTGTGTTCTGTACTTCTGTGTGATAGCTGCTGGTACCTAGTACGTATAATACTCGTATATTATAAATATTGTCAGAGTATAAAATGTGTTAATTTCAAAAAAAAAAAGATAATCCTTCAAAAAAGGTAATCATACTTTAGTGTATAAATAAGTGCAGTATACTCGTATACTATACCTATATATCAGACATTAGCTGACCATAAAAAAAAAACTGAGATTAAAAATAAATTTGTATAATGATTTCGTGTTTTGAATACAGCCACACAATGTTATAGACCATGGTGCACGGTTAGTGATTTTTAGAGTCAGACCGATCATTATCAACATGTGCCGGATTTTTTAGTACTGGTTAGAGCCAGTAATAGTTAATTATAACGTATATTAATTCTCATTTCGAAAATAATTCGAGTTATATACGATATAACAGGACGGATCAGAGGATGCCAATTGCTAATCAAAATCAAAGTGTGTTCTTATTTAGCGCCGTTAAATACATAATGTGACCTAATTGTCAGTACATAATATCATAAATAATGTTGTACACTAAACAGTATACACCAAACATGATTCTGTGCAAAAACAAAAAAAACTAATAGAATAAAACAATTGATAAAAACAATATACAGCATATATATATATAAATTAGGTCATTTTTTTTAATACTCATTATACCGAAAAGTATGTAGTTTTTGAAAATATTTTTTCACGCATTTTGTAAGTAAAACGACATTTTTCATTTTACCAAAAATTCCTAATGAAACGCGTTCCAAGGAGGTTAAACAATATTCATCATTATTAAATTATCGATATAATATGATAAATAATAAATATAGTTCAACTTAACAAATTAAATTAATTTAAAACGGAGTACTATAATGTAGTTGTATTATTATATTATATACCTACTCCGTTTTACTTCAAAAATAATAAATGGCTTTATTTTGTGTGGAATAATAATTAAATATCGCAGGAGAAAATTTATCAGCATATCGTGAAATGTACTCGAAGAAAAATTCCAAGATTATGGCAGCCAAATCCAATAGGTGTTGGTATACAATATAGAAATTGCCTTGCCCTACCCTGAATACTCTATTTCTACAGAAATTGCATTATAAATATTAATTACTGCAACTTTTGTATTTATATTTCCGTAATATAATGTACATTTTACATCTAAAAAGACTATAAGTATAAACAATATAAACTACAGCTCTATAAGCATATACGGCACTAAGAATATAGGTATGTGGATTTACCAACTCAATTTATAGTAGGTAAATTAATATAAACTGTGAAAACGGCTTATAAGAATATGGAAAAACTGATTAAAATAAACAATAAACAGTAAGTATGGTGGTAGAATAATGTTATAAGTATACTACTCGTAAAATTAAAGAAAACAGTTATTAATTTTTAATCATTTACATAGCCTAACTCAAATCTCAATTTCGATTACAGAATTAAAAACCTCAAGCACAAGCTTTGTTTTTTTATTTATGATATTTAATGACATGTTTTATTTGTATTTGTTTATATTTCAATGACTACGTAATATATTATTATTATAAAAACGTAAAAAAAAGTTTTAGATCAAACTTCATTTTATTTTATTGGCATGTGTAGATAAAAACATGGAATTTATTAAAATAGTTTTAATATTAAATCCGAGTGTGTTCCTAATTTCTTATGAATGCCAATTACTAATTAAAACACGAAAAGCTGCTAATGAGCAACTAAAAATTAATAATCACGCAATAATAATTATGAATTATTGCAGACATTAGTCCAAGCCTATAATTCTAATTCATATATAAACTATATAATATAATATTCACCACCCACATATTGTATTATATACATAATATAACTTGGATGACTAGTTTACTATTATACTGCGGATTAAAACCAATTGTGCAATTTATAAATGTCTTGACAATTAAAGTATAAAAAAAAAAAATCATAAAATATTGAGTAGGTTCCAACCATGCGACTATACATATATTGTAAATAATATACAATATACGTTAACTGAGATGAATTTTTTTTTTTATCATGGCGTAATAGTTATAATAATATACCTACATATCATTATGCTGAATGTTTAAAGGTACATAAGTACACGTCATCTTCGACGATGCAGTGAAATCTCAACGATATAATCTGTAAGGCATGCTTTGGTAGAATAAAACTGCCATCTGTATAAAAACAAGTAACACATTGCATTATATTCATACGGAATGAAATAGATACAGAAAATTAAATTATACAATATCCACTTATACGTATATGCAGTCACGAAAGCCTTCACCTACAGTTATTTCATGCGAAAACGTTATCTTTTCCTTCTCATTTTTTAACACGCGTCACGTCATAACACGTGCATAAAATAAATTATTATTTTTAGTTTTTTAATAATAATAATGATTATTATTATTGTTTTGCGAATAATGTGATACAGCGTAAAATACGGCTTCTTTCTTTCTTCTTCAAATTTTTAAAAATAATTTAATCGTTTAATTTATTTTCAAATTATTAACACTTGAGTTTTAAACGGTTAACGTGCGTATATTTAATGTACTTAAATATGTACGGCTATACATCATAGATTTAGGCAAACGGTAAAAATGATATGCTTGTTTATTACTTAATAATACATATTTTTTACAAAATGGTTCATTAAAACGTAATGACATTTACAAAATAATGTTGTTTACATATAAATGCTTTGATACTATATGCCTCTAATCATAGATATAGGTATATTTAGCGAATACCAAAGAATTACTTAACATCAGTTGGGTACGCTAAAAAAATTTTATATTTTTTTAATATCTAAAAAGCTTAATAGCGTGCATACAGGATATTTAATTGATTTTAAGGTTGTGAAAAAAATTAATTGAATGCTAATTTAAAAACAAATAGTTACAAATCGTTGGTAATATCTTCGTATTTCTTCAGCAGAAAAAAATCAAAAAAAAAAATGTATAATGAAAAATGACACTTACTTTAATATATTTATGGCTATT
Organism: Pentalonia nigronervosa; assembly: GCA_014851325.1. Taxonomy (NCBI): domain Eukaryota; kingdom Metazoa; phylum Arthropoda; class Insecta; order Hemiptera; family Aphididae; genus Pentalonia; species Pentalonia nigronervosa. The sequence continues at coordinate 99,661 of JACXSJ010000926.1, read as the reverse complement.
GGTCATAACTTATAAGCATAAGGAGCAGATGTTTATGCATTTATGCATTTATAATTTTTTTTTCTTTTTAAATCTAAATTAACGAGTATTCAGGTAGAAATTCGTTTAATTTCTAAAAGAATTCAAATTAACAATTTAATATTGCATATTTTAATATTCATCAATTCATCATGTTTTTAGTGCATATTTATGGTTTTCAGTTATATTTTACGTTAAATATTCCATATGCTTCTTTAGTTTCTTATATTTATGTATATTTTATTGTCAGATTAATCAACAGTTCACAAACTTTAATTTTAAAAATTATTTACTGTTGAATAATGAATTAATTTTTATTGATGCACATTTTGAATATATTTTTATACTTTAAAGTGCATAAGTGCGTGTATACTTTTCGATTTTTCAGAGCATAAACATACACTCATACTCATAAATCAAATTTATTAATTATGTAGTAAGCTAGTTGTTTACAAAAAGTTTTTGAAAAGTTTAATTTTCTATAAGAATAATGTTCACGTTTATTTCTTATATAAGTATTAAAACGAAATATAAAAATTTAAATTAATAAAATAAAATAAAATTAATTTGATATGTTTTAATTAACAACCTGTTATTTTTTAAAAAAAAATGAAATGAATAATATTTCATTTTCGGGTAATTCTGTAATAATTATATTATAATACATACATAATATATACCTAGAATGTACGTTGTATTTTTCCATCATGGTAAATCAATACAATTTTTTACTGTACACTTAATAAATACCTAACTACCAAAGTAAAACAATAAAATAATATTTTGACGAACCATAGTATTATACTTCAGTCTATAGATATCACAATTCACAGGTATTGGGCAAATATCATACAGTATAAGTATGGATTAGAGATGCAGTTTCTCGTAAAAAAAAATTAAAAAAATTATAACATAACCGGATATTTAGATGTGCAGACGTGCGGTAGCATTAATTGATCAGCTATCAGGTATTCCGGTACTGGTCGAGAAGACAAAAAATATGTTTGCGTAGGTCCATAGCAAACTGCACCGGGCAACAAACATAATATATTATTATTATTTACTACTTATATTACATATTGGCCCGGTCACTAAAATCTTACATCGCGTGATTATCTTACCATTGAGTAATTTCCGGGCTCTCTAAGTGATAGTTATTTTTGTAGTATATAGGTATATATACATATTATATACATCGTCATGATTTTTATGAAGGTATTTGTACAAATTTATAGTAATAATTAAATTAATATATTTTACGGTTTCAATAATATGGTCCATTAGTTTTTAGTGTCTTAATCCGGCGGCTCGTTATATAATATAAGTATCTGTTATACAATAATATTAATATCTGCAACGTAAACATTAATTTGGAGGTCGTCGAATTGTGATCGTTCATTACTAATCGTTACGCAGTACACAGTTAAGTAGTATTGTGGCGTTAAGACATCGACAATTATTATTATTATAAGATGCAACCAATGGAACAATATTCAACTGCTAATACTGTGTATTTTCTTTTGAAACTATTCCATCAATGAGCAATTCATTATTGCGGTACAGTGAAACACTTTAAATCATCTGTAACCATCGCGAATGACTCGAAACTGCAAACATAACTCATAATAGCGCACGTGTTTTCAAGATGTTATACCATAGTATTGAATTTATAATAGTAAACAAAAAAAAAACGATTACATGATATACGAAATATTACAAGAAATAAAGTCACTATTACTATCATTTAAATGTTATAAAATATGTTTTAAATGCAACAATAAAATGTAATAATATATCACGGAACTTAGTACTGACTTTTGATATTTGATAGGAGTTATAATATAATGTTTAACAGGTGTTTAGGGACGCCGATATATAGTTATTAATTCACTTAGATTTTTAAAATATATACTTATATTTAACACATAATACAAGGTATACTTAGATATTTGTATAAAACAATATGCTAAAATATTTTAACTTCTGTTATAGATTCTGTTTTGCACTTTAAATACTCACAAAATGGATATGACCAAACTTCTGGGTAGTCAAATCGGTCTGGATGATTTTATTTTTGTACATCGTAAAGGTAATTTAAAAATCGATCGTTTTGCTGACTAGCGTAATATGATGTTACATAAAATACAATCATATAGTTATTCACAGAAGTAAATAGATTAAACGATATTTAATATAATATTATTTACCTATATTTACTGTTATAATTAAATATTATATTGTTTGTTTTCATAAGGACGGCCAAAAGAAATCGAAATTGTTAAGACAAATGAGGCACTTGGTCTGACAATCACAGATAATGGATCTGGATATTGTTTCATAAAACGTATAAAAGAAAATAGCATCATTGATAACATTTCGTACATTAGTGTGAGTTTTTTCTGGGAAAAAAATATTTTAAACAATAAAATAATTGTACCTTTTTTTATTGTGTAACTCCACTCGACGTATCGTTTTTTAATTATAAATGTATGATTATTTAAAATAGATTAAATTAAATTGCTATATTTTTTAAACTTATTATTCTAGAAAAAAAACTATGTTTTTATTAAACTCAAGTCTCAACTATAACCAAGATACGTTGATATATTTATTATTAATTATATTTCACTAATTGTCTAAGAAAAGTTTATAAATATGATTTGATTGATCTAAATATACCAATATAATACATATTCCCATTTATTTAACAGGTAGGTGATCATATTGAAAAAATAGACAATGAAACAATGGTGGGCAGAAGACACTATGAAGTGGCCAAAATGTTAAAAGACATTCCAAAAGGATCTGTATTTACGTTACGGTTAATAGAGCCAATCAAAGCGGGATTTTGTATGTAGTTTTTATGCATTACATCTAATAAGTTTATCAAAATTGGATACTTAATTTATTTATTTGTTACGTGATTAGCGAATATCGAGCCGAGGGGTTCCAAACGAGGGAAGAATGCTTCTTATGGAAATGGGAAAGAGACGTTACGGTTCAAAGCCAACGGTGCGGCTCAAATTCAAAAAGAGGTAAAACAATATTTTGCATTTATCTATTCACTATTTAGACAAAGACTTGATGATTAATAAAAAAACTTTTTTTTTTTTTTATAGACTGACGAGTCACAAAAAGGTATTGACAAAATCAATCAATTGCTGGAAAACTTGTTGGGAATTAGCGACTTCGAACTTGGTAATTTTTAATCGTATAATATAAACAATTTTTACTAAACAAATATCTACTTATTATTCCTGTTTTTCCTCACCCCTGCAGCTACACAAATTTGGGAGAAAGGGGAAGATAAGTTGAATAGTATGGACTTTGCGGAGGCTATCGACAACTCTGATTTAGACGAATTAGGATTCACGGACGATTTCATCATTGAACTCTGGGGTGTCATAACAGATGCTAGAGCAGGACGCTTGAAAAATTAACTACACGTTTATTTAACTGCCTTCTAATGTGTTTAATTTTTTTTTTTTTTGTATATTTATACTGATTATATAGTCGAATAAAAATGTATTTATAAATGATTTCAACAGTTAGTAAATATAATATAATTGTGTAATTTTTCGTGAATTTTAAATTCGATGCCTATTGTAACATAATGTTTGATAAATAATTATAATATATTATATTATAGGTACCTAGTTTATAAGCCCTTCATATAATGTTTGCAGAATTTTAATTTTCAATCATCTGCAGAGTAAGATATAACACAGATATTGAGGTACACTTCAGTTACAAGTTCACACTAAATTGTATTATTTTTAATAAAAGTGTGACCCAATGAGATATGAAGTTAATATAGTAGTTACGTTATTAATACGATTTGATTATAATGTTTAGTACAATAAATGGCTAAAACTATTATATAAATACCTCGATACTCGTTTATTTCAATAAATTTTAATTTTCATACTTCACCACTAATGATAAACGGCATTTTTGATGAAATAAAATTGTGTTTTATCGTTAAAAACTACTATCATTAAATTAACTTCTAAATTAACTTGAGTATTAAACATAAAAAATGAAAAAGGTAAAAGCAATCGCAGATAAAAGTGTTTTAAAAAGCTTAAAAAAATTAATTAACATTAAAAAAGGTCCGGCAAGTGGGTACCGCTCAACTGTACAGTGTCAACTAATCCACGGTCAAAATTCATGGATGTGTTAAATTTAAATTTAATGATATAGAATCATTGTGTATGAAAAATTATCGTGAGCAGACAGTTTATTAGCTTACATTACTAAATATATTTTATGATATTATTGCTATTAAAGTAATTCATTTAACTATTAATAAAACAGTAGATTGAATTAATATTTGCCAAAAACATTATAATTGAAAATGTCATTGTTTGTATAAAATATAATAATATACTTTAAAAGTTTCAAGTACCCATGAAAAATATTTTTAAACTACAACGAAATAACTAACATCATTATTCTTCATTAAAATATCTAATTTCGTCCAAATTTAAACTTAAAATATCTATAAAAATCAACCATGTAAATATATTTTTTAAATTTTTTAGTTACAATATAAAATACTTACAAAAACCATGTTAAAATTTTTAATCTTTAGTTTTAAAAATTGAATATTTTAGAAATTTTTAACTACAAAATAATTTTTAAATCCTCGATATTATGATGAGTTTTGATAAAATTTCAACTGTAAATGCCTATAAAATAAGTATGAGCATGTATTTTTAATATTTTTGAACTGCTATTATAACAACTTATGAGGAACCTTGTATAAAATTATCATGCTTTTTTTATCCAACGAAAATGTTTTTATCGATATTCATAGAAAAAAAACTAAAAAAAAAATGTCTTGTGTCTATAAATAGCTTAGAAAGAAAAATTTTATGGTGTATATAAAATAATAATCTCAATATTCAGTAAAAATTTTAAGTGTCTATTGTTATTTGTTTTTGAATTACGACAAAATTAGAAAATCGTTCCCTGAAAAATCATTAGTTTACGGGTGAGTGTCCAATGTCTAGTTTCAAATGCTCATAAAACATTTGTTTGAGTTTCCTGTTAATTTTTTTTCTTGTGATGGGTAGAAAAACTTATGGAAAATCTTGTGTTAAATTTTCAAATCTTAGGTTTAAACAGAAACATTAAAATAAAAGAAACTGCAAAATGTCGTGATTTTGACGTATTATGTTGAAATTTTAACTTTAGATACTTATAAAAAACTACTGTAGATTAATGCTCGATTTTTTTTTAATTTTCACTAACAATATTTTATTACATTAAATTTCTAAGTATTTTGACCCTGCAAAAATTTTTTTATTTACAATTATAATATTAAAAATAATTAACTGAACATTTCTTATGACTATAAATAGCTCAAAAACAGTCAAATTATATTGAACATTTTATGGTATATAGAAAATGCTAATATAAAAAATTTAGTGAAAATTGCATGTATGTACGGTTATTATTGTTGTGTTACAGCAAAAAACAAAATCGATTTTGTCAAACATTTGCGTGGGGAAAGATTTAAGGCGCCAACTGATATATCAGTTTAAAGACGCAAAAAAAATTAATCAAAATAGTAAAATTGAAAAAATAATTAATAAACATCATATTTAAAACCTAGATTATCAAAAAATCAAAATTGTAAGAGGTTTAGGGTACCCGTAGATAAATCTGTTATAAAAAGTAAAAAAAAATTGTGTAGTAGTATTATAATCTGGTGACAGCAGTCTAATTTGATCTTTAAATTCAAATAATATATTAATTATAATAAGTTCGTTAATGAATAGGAAATCAATAATATACTACTTATAATCATAATATTATTTAGAATACACATTGTAATAGCAGATAAAAGTATAAAGATGTATAAAAAAAAAGACTTGAGTTAATTATAGGATAAAAAAAATGAGAAGAGATCTGAGGCGCCAACAGATTTTTATTTATTACACAAACAACTAAAACAGGGTTCTTTAATCCGCAGTCCACTTGTCTTTATTTGAGGCCCGAAAACACAGCATAGCATGTATTTTTTTTATACATTTTAATCATTTTAACGCTTGTGAATGTGGCCTGTGAGATGTTATACAAAATAATAGGTTGCTTGCTGCCTTAAATGGTTGAAGACCCAGTGGCGGTTTCAATAAAATATTAAGAGGGGTGCTTTTCAAGTTATTGGGCCACCACACTCACATTTTAATATTTATTGTAAAAATAATATAATGTGCAAAACATAACAGTAAATAAAAAAAGCTTATGGGGGTGAACGGTCACATCGCCCTCACCCAATAAATTACAACTGCAAAAACCCCTGAATGCCTGTACTAGAGGATTAAAATATTTGAACATATGCCTAAGACATTTTTTAGAATAGAATAAAATATGGAATATAGAACGTACATTTTATTTTATTTCGATTTCATGAATATAGAGCTATTTTTTTTTATCTTCAAAGTAAGTTGTTTTTTAAATCAGCGTGATGGTAAATTACAAGAAAATATTATACGGTTTTATTGTTGAGAATAATCATGAGTGGTCAGTTATGAGTTTATGACTACCTGACCGATATGTGATTTTCATGGATTAAAACGTCCAATAATATTAAATAAAAATAAAAAATAATAAATAATAATATTTTGCTTCGGAATATGAAATAAAAAATTGATGATGTCGTTTAAAACAGTTAAAAATAAAAAAAATTATAATGATAACAAATAGTAAAATAAAAACTATAAGTGCATCAAGTAGAATAAAATGTTTAATTTTTAAGAATATGAAAAAATTACATATTAAAAAGAGGGATCAGACACGTATTTTATTTCTGAACGCGCAGTGCATAAAATCCGGATACAATCAAACCATCGGCGTGTAGTTTGATTTTACGTGTTACGCCGTTTTCTGTTTATAAAATAATAATAATCATATTTTTTATACATATTATTGTAACAGTGCACACATTCTAACGTCCTTGTGCTCCGAAAATGTAACAGTTATCGTTATAAGTTTACGTATACATTTTATTCGGAACTAAAAGTTTTCAGCTCACTATCCAGCAACCACTTAAAGTAGGGCGTTTAAGTCCACAAACCAAGCCAATGGTATACAGTATATTCTTGATTATGCGCAGAATAGGATAGCGTGGCATCCACTAATCTGCAAAATTCAAGTTGAAATAAAAATTCAATAATTAAATCATTAAAAAAAAAATAAATCTTGTAATGTTAGACGATATTTCAGAAAAATTAATTAAGAACATATTTTATTTTTATTTAAAAATTCATATAATATGACAAAACAATATTTTTTTGTATGTAAAAATGTATATTCATAGTTCCACAGAAGATCACAGATAATCGAGAGTACACTGTGTATTGAATTACGAGTGAATGTATAAACATAACGTGTTAAATCATACACTTTTTAATAAATATTTAATAATAATAATTATTATTAATTAGGGTATCTTATATTAATTTTATATATTATTATTTGATTAAGTCATTTTTACTCATCTCTACATACCCATTTGGATGAAATATTGCAGGTTTTGATGTTTTTATAAAATAAGATCACAAAGAGTTCTATAAAAGAATACTTCATGATACAGAGTGGGTATAATATTATATATCATCTATGACAAACGTCAATTGTCGCCATTCGTCGAAAACTATTAACTGATTTTAACGATTTCAATGAGCAAAAATTTAATAAATAATTCAACAATAATTATAGACGGACAAGTACTTTAGTATACAACGCGTGTACTCACTTATTCCTTTCCGTTCAGGTTGTTTTCATAAAACATTTCCATACTTTCGATTAGGAGCGGAATGAAGAAAGCAGTTCCTTGATATGGAGTCGGCATTCTAGATATGGCACAGCTTGGTGAATTAACAAGAAGAGTCGATGCTTATAAGTAAGTTTTTTTCCTATACTTTTGGAGCTTACGTTCACCTTTTGTCTTAAAATTAATATTTATTTTTACAGACAATTTGCTACCCGAATGACGTGGACGTATATTTTATTCCCGTGCGTGCAATACATAGAATACGAGAGCCCGAAAAACTCTAACGTCGTCATAATTTCACCTCGCCCAGGTCTTACAATAATAATACGATATATACGTATACCACGGTATATAAACGAGAGTGTCCTAAGTGACTGATTCATAGTCAAGATCCGATCTAGTAAACGCATGCATCAAATCGTCGTGTTTTCGGACTCGAAATTATAAATTATATCATATAAGAGTTGAATATACATTGTCATTTTTTCAAGGACAAAGTAAGATATCCTTTGATTAAAGTTAATACATCTATATATATATATATATAAATTAATGTTTGTCTGTATGTCCTTTTTGCACTCCTACACTATTCATCCGATCGCCACGAAATTTTTGAAAGTTGTTGAGTACACTCCCGCGAATGTTTTTGTTATATAACGTCTTATCCTACGTACATATATGCTAAAAATTCTGGGAAACTGAAACTGTTATTTATGACGGAATATAAATGTATAATTTCTGTTTATTTATAGAATTGTCAATCGTTACATATTGTATAACTATTATAATTAGTAGGGATATGGCATATACATATTTTTACAAATAAATCTATAAAAAAAAACAAATCCTTGGCACAAGTCACCGTGGCGATGTTTTTCATGTGCCTAATATTCTGATTTCACTTACGCACCTCGCGGGGTCCTCAATCCGCCGCAAGTGAATTGTCTACTTGATAATATACTACTCGCACGACACTGTCGGATTGCCTACCTAGCTAGCTTAGTTGCATGTAAATCACTTGAGGTTATTTTTAACTTAATCTTTGGCTCGTCAACGCCGAGCGGGACAACTAGTATCACATAGGCTAATAAAAGAATTGGCAGCAATTACATTTAGACACTATATAATATGGTGTACACAAATCAAGTAAAAATATTAGTCATTATTTATCAACAAAGTTATATAATTTGTTAAAAATTTACTTATTGGTAGTTCTAAAATTTATAATATTTTATATTATTTACTTATAGGCAATAATGCATTCTAATTATTAAATAAACAAGAAATTAATAATAAAAAAACTATGAAAAAATGTTGGTTATCATATTTTTAAACAGTATAATACATGATCTGCATTATTTTGACATAACACAATAATATAATGGACGTAATCATAACTTGTACATGGCTTATAATACATTTATTTACATTTTATTTACAAATATTATTTGGTTACATTCCGTAAACCGTTATTTTTCTTCACTACGATTATAGTAACCAACATAAATACGCCGATCCATCCGGACGCGGACAAAAATCCCTTGTAGACCGTTGGGTGCGTTATCGACCAATCTCTTGCAGATAGAGCTCTGAATGACTCCGTCGATAACGTGATCGGCAAAATCCATCCGACTGATCTCAGTATCCAATGCATGCCTTCTAGTGGCCATATCATCCCACTAAGCATAGCTAGAGGGAAGAAACTGCCCAAGCCCATGAACGTGGCAGACGTGTCAGTGTTGCAGAACACCGAGACCATAAATCCTTAACAAAAAAAAAAAAAAATAACAATAAAACATAAAATCATAATCACGTTGAGTCGAGTTTCATCCCCAGCGACCGCTTTCATCCGTGCTGGTCCTCAGCCGTTTCGTTCGTTATATTATTATTATGTATACCTATATAGCTTTCACTCACCGTAACACATGCCACTGGTCCCCGTCAAGAAAAGCAACGACAGCGACCACACCAGACTGCCCACCATGGGGTTATCGAAGAACACAAACAGCACCAACATCATCAACGCCGTTTGAACGCTCAAAACAATGTACTGGACCACGATGTGAGACAATATCACTTCTGTCACCGTGACGCCTTGGTAACAATAGAGGAGTCAATAAGTCGTATTAGATGCGCGGGGTAGCGATCAGGGTTCAGATCGTTTAAAATATTTAAATAATTAGATTTTAAATAACTTATATACCGGCAACGAGACTCCTCTCCAACAGTCCTCCCATTTTTTCCATCAGTATCGCTCCCACAGTGAACACCATCGGGAGATAGAACTCGAATCTGTGGATCGAAATATTGTCATATTAAGAAGAATATTATATATACACAGTTATTAATTATCGTGGATTAGTGTGATATTCTATCATTTGTATAATGTTAGATAACACCGCACAGTGTACATAAATACATTATTAGCTTTATTGCTTTGTATACATAAGTAAGAACATGTTGGTCAGTGCGCGTTGCTATTTAATTATTTATAATTAATATGAAAATAAACCAACAGTGATATGATAGCTGGAGCTGTGAAATGTCTGAAACTCGGGTTGTTATCTCCGTAAATTGCGTCTTCCAACTAAACAGTACAATGAAAAAACATATTATACTTAAAAGTCTGACAATGATTTCCAATTATTACCTTGATCGGTATATCGGCCAACGCGACGGGCCAATCACAATCTCTGAATACACTTTGCAAGAACATCACATACCTCGAAAGCATATCCCTTCGTAAAAGGTTACTCACGTACTGGTCTGTAACAACGACGTAAAATCGAGTAAAATTAAAATTAATATTTTATAATAATAAATGCACTTACTGGACATGTCTTGCCATATATTGACGTCACTGATATTTAAGATCCTTTCAGTTAAATTTTCGGGCATTTTGATTCGTGCGCCAAGCGATTCTGAATAACCTTCTTCAAAATATAACACTCCCCAAACCTTATTCTTCTTAACGGCGAATTTCGCTTCGTCCAGAGAATCGTACTCTATCTGTTTTTTAATGGCACGTGTTATTATTCAGTTTCCATCGACATTTGCAATAGCCAACTATTAACTACTATTGTTTTAATACTAACCAAATTATAACTCTTATCCTTCAAGTTTTGTAAATATCGACAACTTAGAGGTATGCTGAAATTGCATCCACTCGATGGATAACTACTGCAACTCGACATACCATTTTTAAGCTCTTCATTGACCACTCCTAATTTTAATCCTTGGGGATCTCGACCAATACAAGTGCAAAATAAGTAGCATTGCACAACAGGCAAGATCATTAGGAAACACATAATCCTACACAAACATATAACATATGATGGTATTATTAATATGTTGTAATATTTTTTGAATAACAGTGAATAATTTTTATGCAACAGTAATAATTTTATAACTCATATGCATAACTTTGTGAGCGGTATTACGGTATAAATAATATTTTATGGTTTTATTATAAGAACGGTTTTAACATAAGATACATTTTGTTTATGGTTCTTGTAAAAATTGCAATTATTGAATTATGATTTATATTCCTGTTTAGTTTTTTAGTACTCACGGTATATTTCTTTTCATCCAGTAAAAGTTTTTTAATAATTGTGCTAAAATTCTTGATTTTGAACAAATATTATCTGGTTTCAGTGGCGCCAATGGTTTTTTATCTGGTACAGGATATGTTTCAATATTCTAAAATAAAAAGTATTAGTTATTAATAAATGTTTAAAATTTATTTCATAATACATTGGTAAAAAAAAATATTTATCTCATTAAGAACTGTTTTCATTGGAATTTACAATTGATAATTATAATAGAGAGTCATAAAATCTAAAAATATAAATAAACATAATTCTGACATACACAATTTTCATCTTCTCTATCCATAATACTGCTTCTAGTTTGGCGTTTGCTAAGTTCCAGAAAAGCTTGTTCCAAAGTTGAGCAGTTGTGTTTTAAGAGAAGTTGATTGGGAGATTCTTCAGCTAACAATGTACCATCTCGCATTAACCCAATCTGTAAACATATAATAAAACAAAATTAAATATTGAGCAAAATATAAAAATCCATACACATAAACCCAACATATCTACTCTTGAAAAAAAAATAAATTAGGAAATGAATCATCATAAATGCTTCCCCATATTTATCCCGCTGAGTAATACCAATGGATATTTTTTCTACACACATACGTTATTTTAATTTTTTTACTATCATAAAATGTACTTATAGTATTATATTATACATAATCAAAGATAATAATCAAGGTTACTAAACAATTATTTTAACAAATGTTCATTTCCCCTCCCCCGTTTTTTTTAAAAAACGAGTACTGTAGAAAATTTTCAATTTTTACCTCCCAAAAGAACCAACTAGATCCAATTTTCTATCAGAAAACCAAAGTTGATGATCAGCGTATTTTTTTACTAGAATTAATGTTTTTGGTCACAAAAATAAAAATAAACATCATTGTAAAACCAATTCATTTTTCAACCATTCTAAAAATATATATTGTGTTTCGTTATACTCGTATAAACGTTCATATACCTAATTAATAGTTACTAACCGTATGTGCTTGTTTGGCCTCTTCAATATAATGTGTAGTAATCACAACTGTTTTATTTCCATTGGCCGTCATGTCTAGTAGATGTTGCCAAATGCTACACGAATACAATTATTTATTACGATATAAAATATAAACGAAACAAGAAATAAATGTTTATTTTATTAACATAATATCTATATAGATTTCAGGTACTTACCTAGCACTCAGTACAGGATCTACCCCTACGGTAGGTTCGTCTAATATAAGAAGTTGAGGGTCGTGAAGCAATGCAACCGCAAAAGACACTCTTCTCTCTTGACCGCCACTAAAAAATAATATTATCATAGTCTATACAATTGTCTATAAAGTATAAGAGCTAAAACTATAAATATGTAATTATATTTTTTGTGGGTGTTTAAGACCAAAAAAAATAATAAGAGTCAATCTTAAAATTTAAAATTATTATTAATTTGAATAATATCATAATAGCAATATAATATACGTTTAAATTTACCTTAGTCGACTAACAACATTATTTTCATGTGGTAGCTCTAAAAATTTTAATAGTTCATACGTTCTGGTTTCTATTTGTTTATGACTCATACCGAATAAACGGCCATAGTAGATCATTGTTTCTTTAATACTAAACTCTTGATACAGAGCGAGTTCCTGGAGAAAAAAATTGCAAAACACTTAAATAAGTGTATCTGCTTATGCCTTATATTTTTTACGAAAATTACTTGAGGCATGTATCCGATGTTAGACTTCGTCCTAGCTTTGACTTGTATATCCCCAGCATCGAGTTGACACCGTCCAACCATGCAGCTGAGCAAAGTAGTTTTACCACAACCACTGGGACCGAGAAGACCATATCTATGAATCAAAAGAATTCAAGCAATTATATCTAAGCAATTATACAAGGAACACTGTATAATAATATTAACTGATGTATATCATAGCTAATATAGGTAATATACTTTTTTTTATTATTAAATGAAATTTACAATTTGTATCTAGTGGTACGATGAGTAAATACGATACAAGAATATATAAATAAAAGATCATAAAACAATCAATAAAAGCAGTTTCAATTACTCAAACGTAGTACGAGAATAGTTTGCAGCCACCCCATTAGCAACACTTTCGTCTGGAGAAAAATTTTTTATTGAATTTATTTTGTTTTAGATGTCAAACAGGTCGCGATACCATTTACATTTTAACCTTCTAGGAGGGTTACCGAGAATAGTTGGAGTAGCGAAATTTCTATCAAACGGATAAGGATGGGATAGCAAGCGAAGGTGGAAACGTTTGTAATATGTTTTAGCTTCATCATACACTAAAGGCATTTTGAAGTCTGAATGGATAGTATAGTGTAATGATATGCTCATAAATCATTATAACAAATTAATAAATTATATCAGATAAATAAATAACGGCCAGACTATCGCGCGTAGAAATCAGACACCCCCAATAAAATCTTCATCACGGACAATAGAGACGATCCGTATTATTCGATCACGGATTAAGAAACAAGCACGTATTTGCAATGTTAAAATGTTGTACATGTGGCTTTCTTACAGGCCGCCAGAGAAAAGAAACGGTCATTAAAAGTCTGTGCCACCGAGGAGAAATCTATCTCTTTGAGGCACGAGAGCCTTTAATAAAGCCGCCTGACTCTCTCTGGGCAGCTCATCCGTATCACCCCTAAGTCAGTGCATGAGCACCAACCATCCAAGCAACAACCTCTCAATACTGAATCCACGAGCGACAACTGGACTACTTTTTTATCAACAGTAATCAGTGTGTTTCTTTTTCTTATTACTTCGATTCAAGTATTTTGAGTAATTAATTCGTGTTACCTTATCCTGCTACAGTATAGTCCATAGACAATTGCGGACCAGGTAAGAGTGTAAGACACATTAAAATATTCTAATATACTACGTGTATCAGATTTGGATATTCGTCACATAAAGTTATATTGTACGGTGTATTTGATTGCATTCTCGAATACACGACCTCGAGAGCCCTCCAAATATCTGGGGGAAGGTAATAGCGTAATTTTACTATTTTACTGATATCATTCTCCAGCACTTATAAGTGTGCAAGATAATATCTAACGTCCATCTTAGTCTAGTCTATCCTGCTTATTTTATACATTATTACAATAGTTAGAGATGTAGGGAGAGGCATTTAGTAATTTTCGTAATGCTACATTTTGAAAAGTTTATATTTTGTTAATGTTAGACTTTTTTACATTTCCTCAAAGTTATAGTCCATATTATGTCACATAGGTTTCAGTAAGAATTTATAAATAATACGTTTGGTATTGATGTGTGTATGTTTATTATTATTTATGAGATTTTTTAGTAAGTCTTTTATCTAGGTTATCTAAGTAATATTACTTAATTTACAAATATATCGTTATAAAATACAAATAGATAATGACCATAATTTATTTATTTGTAGGGATATTGTATGGTGATTTGAATCTAATATCTCACCATAAACAGTTAGGTACCTTTTACTTCTCAATTTTAATTACAAAAAAAAATTGTTTTTTTTTTTTTAATATTTTACTAGATGTCAGTCTATAATAATTTGTATATAAAAATACGGCAGTTTTTTGATCGGTGTATAAATATATAATTAAGTTTTAACTATATTAAGTACCTATATAATTATTGTATACAAGTGATATGCAACATAAAGAGTTTTCTATATAATTTTAATTATCACCTAATGAGTTAAGTATAATATGGTATTCATGCCTAGCATTAAAATATTTAATATTACTAACTATACATAGATATAAATAATTTATTATATTGTATATACAAATGTGTATAACTTCTAGATACTTAGTTAAAGTTAAATTATAATCCTATCCTTATCACCAATCAAATGCCTAACCTAAGCATATTTTAAAAACCATGAGTCTTATTATACAATTAATATTATTAGTGGTTCTAATATTTCCATCAATAATTAACATTTAAAAATTATTTTGATGAAGTATTATTCAAAATATTTTTCATAATATGGAGAAGTAATGTAAGATTGTTTAAAATTTTTTAAAAATGACATTGCCTTTGTGTAAACTTTATTAATTATACTTACCTTTTAGTTTTTACTGTAGGTATGGTATAAAACAACTCATAGGTATAGAAAGTTTACATGATTAATAAAGACATTATTATGATGTACAACATATTTGTATTATGCCATTGCATCAATGACCCTGATGACGTATCGTTAAATAGTAATCACCTTTCTCCAGCTATGATATAAGATATACCTAGATATGTTCGACACAACACACAAATTGTTAATTGATATAATACATACCTAGGTACTTATATATTACGTTAGGTAACGAGATTTTTTCTCAAATCATCGAACACCGTTCTGCAGAATTATGTACTAATTATTAGGTACTATGAAAGTAAGAGTCAAAGCAATAATTAGCAATAATGCAATTTTTCGATTTTGTTCAGATTCAAATAAATTTGAAGTGTGGAAATTGTCATTATTTGTTTTAATTAATTGTACATCACTACAGAATATTTTAATTTAGATATAAACTTTATAACAATGGTGTAAAAATAGTGGCACGTTAACTAAATTTTCACGGTACTCAAAAATATTTTAATTTTTTTGTTTAATATTGCGTATAGTGAACAAAATTTTTTATTATTTAATAAAGTCATCAATCACAACAGTTTGGAACTCATTGACTCCAAACATAATATTTTATACTTTTAAAATAAACCCAATAATTTTGTCAGCATAAATAATATGTGAAAGTTTATTTTCCATAAATAAGTATTTCAAATCAAAACATAAAAATAATGCATTACTGAATGAAGCTATAGTGATACTTGTGTTTCATTAAAACATATAAGACTAACGAAATTCACAACTGATACTAAAATAATTTCAGTAAACTTTTTTAATGGCTCACCTAATTATCCTGTGATAAAATTGTTTATGGGTACTTATAAACATATTATATTACTGACAAGTGCATTTATTTTAAAACTATGATTACAAAATATTGGCACGTAGCCCGAAAAAGGTTCACTACCCCTGATATATAGAAACAACATCAATATAGTTGATTGATAATATAAATATATTTTTTAGTTCTTTAAGAAAGTGATTTCATTCAAAATGTTAACAATACCATAAATATTATGGTCATATAAATAAAATATTTAAAGCAAATCGAAACAAACGTTTTTTGAAATATAAAGTGCAGGTACCTAAAAATAAAAATATTCGGTAAAAATGTACATCTCAAAATATTTATATTTTGAATTTTTACAGTCTATTGGATTTATTATTGATTCACTTACATAGTTCCTTCAGGTACAGTCATGTTGAGGCCTCTGAGAACGACACTGTGAGGATTGTATCTCTTGTATGCGCCTCTGACCATAATGGCTGGAGGATTATCGCTTCCATATTTATCACTTAGAACCATTCCGGGTGATTCCATTTTTAAACAATTTTATACTATCAACTCATCACCTGAAACATAAAATTAGCCGTAAAGGTAAACATTTTTATAAGGAATCATTAAATATGAATAAATATTAATATGATACAGACAAACATACATAATATTCTAATTTTCTTTTCGTATTATACTATTATTACAGTACAGCACTTTACAATGAATTAAAAACTCTGGTGAATTTTCCGACGCCCCTAATATTATTTTAGTCTTTATTATTATTAATCGATTCCTTTTCTCTCTTAATTGATTACTTAAATCAAATATTTTGTTTGTTAATATTATCTTCTATTTAGTACTTAACACTTTACACTATTTAACTTATAGTCTATTAATTATAATTATTTAAAAACTAGTTAAATTACACGTATTAAAAAGTTTTTTTTTTATTTATTTTATTTTAAGCAAAAGTTACAATCTGTAATATTTATATACAATAAGTAAATTTGGTAAACTAAGATACAACAGATACAACAGCAAGAAATGACGGGTGGAGAGACCCCCCCCCCGTGTGGAAACACTCGTGACTTGGGGAAGACAAGTTTTCTTAATTAATTAATACAGGTCGGGATTCATGAGATCTCGACACCAGTGTCTTTTTAATCGACATGGAAGGTTGTTTGGAATGAATTCACTGGCTAAATATTAAATAATTATAATCAACTAACCGTGTTTTTGTTATTTTATTGATATGCTTACAAATAATCTACGTAGTTATAATATACACACCTAGAGACTAAAGCGCCTAATGAGCTTTTTTTAAAAGATTTTAATCCCAATGTTCGTTTTTACAACATTCTACAATTTTTAACATTCAACATTCATATTATTAATTATAAATTAATAATTTTTTTGAAATGTATTTTCTTATTTATCTTTGATATTTCAAGCCGAATCATTGAGAAATTATGTGAGAATTATGTATAATTTCTACAGCTAGTATAGTTGTTGCGCAAACTCCACCGGAGGTGCGCATTATGCACAGGCAATCACTGGGATTAATTCAATTGAAATTTCTTAAACACATCCAAGGCTGTATTATCAAAAAGCAACGCACGTGTACATTTGTAATATTTTAATTTGTTACCTACTATATCTAATTATTAAAAATAAATTCGATATCAATTAACGTTTTTATGTTGTAAAACATACCAGTTACCAGCTATACAGCATCTATATTATACGTCCTTAAATGCATATATTATATACTATTGACTAGTTAGCTGAATGGCCCAGTTTCGTTCGTAGAAAAAAATAAAAATCTAGAAATTATTCAAAAATTCTTTCGGAATTAAACAGGCATTTTCCAAATAAATTTAATTGTAAAATAAAAATAATATTGTTTTGCAATAAAATAGTACTTAATTGCAATTGAATAAAAAAACGTCAAATACGTACCTACTCAATATGGTGTATATTTAAAAAAAATTTAAACTAATCAAATTTTGATTCAAATTTTTCAAATTGAATTCAAAAATTGTCATTATTCCTATTACATAAGAAAAAATATTATCAAAATAATTTCAGAGTTTATAAAAGACATATTTATTGTTAAAGATCAATTAACGTCAACAAAATTTGTTTTTCACCATCCTCTCTTGTAGTGTCCATTAAGTACCTAGGCGTCTATTAATGCAATAATTAAAATAACCACCTAAATATTCAGTTAATATTTTATCAATTTTACTGTTGTAAGCTAATTGCAAATAATAAAAATATAAAGAAATAATGAAAAAAATTAATATTTTATATTCATACCATTTATTAAACACTTAAAATATCTATTAAGGCCATATCCATTGAATTAGATTTAACATAGATAAATAACTTTGTTTATTTATGATTGATTTTCCCGCAAGCATTTTCCAAATAAATTATAAAATGTAAAGAAACAATAGTATAGATATATATTTATAACATAAGTTTTCCAAAATACTACATTCTTTTTCTCCAAATATTCGATGGCTTGTTACTGTATAAACCACTTTACCTCAGAACCTCTCCAGAGGGGATTGGACCCTAAATTGCCTGTTGCATTAAATACTTGCATCGCCTTTCCATCCGTATTATGAGTTTGATAATAACTTAATTACCCATATTAAATATCTATTGTATATTATATGGAGATGATTTATGATTTTTTTTTAAACAATATTTGAAACATAAACAAATATTATAATAAATAGTCAAATTTAATGTGCAATTAAATGTACAAAAAAAAAGAGTATTTAATTCGAATACTATCATTGATATTTAATATAAAATAGCCATTTTTAATATAAAAAAAACATTAATTTATATAAAAACGTTATTGAACAACGTACCTCTAAACAATTTGTCATCCTAAAAATCGACATCGTAATTAGATAACGTAGTAAACTAAAAATTTGCTTTTAAATTAATTTATGAATAAATAAATAAAATGAAACAATAAATAAATTGATTATTACGGTTTACGACTCAACGAGAACGAAAACTCACAGTTTTATGATTTTATCAAATGAAAAAAATTATGTGTTAGTTAGATTATCGATTTTTACATTGATATTTATAATATTTATGCATGTCACATGTACAATACGTGTCTGACGTCATAAAGCATTGTATACATATTTTGTTAATCGAACTCAAAGTCAGTTTGAATGTAAAAATTATTATTATTATTATTATTTTATTTTATATTTCACATAAGTATTCTCTGACATATTTTCATCATATCTAAAAACTTCAATACAATTCTTAAAATACATTTCGAGGACTTAAATGAAAGGACTCTTAATCCGTTGCTATACAAAAATCTACTTAAATATTTAACGTTTTCGCCTTCTTCGAGTTGAATCGATCGATGAATAAGAAAAATAAACAATAGAAAAAGACCTTATACAACAGAATACAGATCCTTAATATGTTTCCATGTAATTTGTGAGCTCAATACTGCCCGTCAATATTTAATTGACATTTGTAATGAAAAATTAATTGATCTTAACAGAACTTTTTCTCATAGTACGTTTAATTACGTGGACGATTTCACAATACCATATATACATATGAGAACTTGGAAGTTTGAGCATTACATTAGATGGTGAACGAATCAAAATACATTTTAAAATAACTACTAATATACTACAATTGAGTGTTGTGTATACTATAGATCATTTTTCGTTTAGTATTATTACATCTATAATGCATTTATAATTCCCACTACAATATCTTCACGTATAATAACGCGCATTAGTGAAATATTTTTAAATTTTATTTATGGTTATTATAATATACACAAACCGTTTTGAATATCAAATAATAATAATATTCCATGAATAGGTAGGTACGACATATTTTATTCGTTTCTATATTAAACCAAACGCGTCGATGAATGTCAATGTACCTGCTATTATTGAACTGAAACCACGAAAATATATATATATATATATATAAATACCTATACAGAAATAAAATAAAACGAGACATAACTGAAAAAAAACTAGTATTTTATATCTTGTTTTGATATTACGAGTATATAACATAATATATACACACACGATGGTATTTTTTATATTATTATTATTATATATCCTGGTATACTACGGAATGATTTCTGAGTGAAAGTGGTCAGCGCGTAAGAAACCAGTTGGGTGCTCTAACAACCACATCCATTACATAATTGTGTACAAAATATCCAGAGAACAAGACATGACCTAATATTAACAAACTCGATCGGGTTATTGAACACGAGGCGGCGGCAGTTCCGACTTTTGATGAGAGTTTCCGGTATCCGACAATATAACTTTAATACACGATAATATGTTATTATGACATTGCACAGTGCCGACCTATAATTTAACATTAAACACTGTTGTTACTGCACCAAACACATATAATATACAAATTATTTCGTAGGTATCTTAAACTTAAACGCAGTCCTGTTACAGAATGAGTGTAAATTTAATACTTGGATAAGTTAGGTAAGTATTAGATCGATTTGGGAAACGTTCAAAACAATATATTTTATTCAATCTACCAGCGTGTCTGCAGTTAAAAACAATAATACTGTAACAATATTTTTATGTTTATTTTACCTACCTATCTACCTATCTACTATATGTATGAGATAAATGTGAACAAGGTGTTTCGTTATAATTTGCAGATTAGGCAATACTTCCTAATTGTTCAAATTTATATTCGCTAAATACTTTAGGGTGACTTTACGACTTAGAATACGCGTACAAAATCCATTTGCGATCTAAACCTGAATACAGTGTAAGTAGTAATATAAATTATATTATAAACAGTTTCTATAAATTTCTATTGTATACAAAGCCTACTCGCCGTTTATGATCTCGTGCAATTATCATCATTGTTAAATAGATACTTATATGTTTTTAGGATAAAATAATTGTATATTATATTTTGTTGATATATTGTAATAATAAATGTATGTGCAAATTAATTATTACTGACTAAAATGATATTTAAACAACTACAAAACTATAAATTAAATAAACATTTTTTTACAAACTACTCGTAAATTTTCCAAATGCTAAAAACGAATTCAATTTATTCAGAGTAAAAACGATAAAAAAATATTATATTTACTTCTCAAAAGTAGACGTCAAAATTATTTATAAACAGTACAATATAAAATGACTTATTGACGTTCATTATTCTGATATAAGTAAAAAAAAATCAATCTGCACAATATAATTACTAATTAGACTACAATCTCGACATTTTAAATTTTAATTAAAATTATTACTTACGTACCATTAAAGAGTGAAACAAGTAAGAAAGATCGTTCGGATTACACGTGTGTCTTACAAGACTATAATACGTATACTGTGGTACATGTGACGGGATAACCAACTGTTGATGGTAGCTCGGAATAATGACGTAACCCTTTTACCGTATCCTTCTTAAGATAATTCTGTTATGAACACATAAGGAAGGGAGATAGTAAGAAATATAGCTCGTCAAAGTTGCAGTTTTTACAATCTGGACATTGGAGACACGTCTATAACATAATGAATAAAGGCCGGTTAACAAAGTCCGTAGACTTAAGTTCAGTTATGCATTGGATAAGTCTTAAACCAATAATTATACCGATCAATTGTCTTTTTTTCGTCGATGTTGTGACACGCCAATAGTTTATACCCATCCTTATGTGAATATTCTTTTTTATTTAGATCATAAAAATAATAACTATTGTTAATATAAGCAAAAAAATCAATACATAAATGCATGTTATACGCAAGTTCAAAATATACGCGTATGTGCGTATACGTGAAATATGAGGAGGAGGGCTTAAATGTATTTAGAAATTAACCCTAAGAGTTATAATATTTTAAATATCAATTAACTTTTGTATAGGCACTACAAGAACAAATAGCTGCAACTTTAATAATTGTTTTTATGACTCCAGCAAAAAATATAAAATCGCATATATTAAAACATTTTAATATCTGCAATCGTTCAACGACATTTGACATATAAAATGTATCAATTATTTTTTTATTATTATTTATTGGTACGGCATTTTACATATTACTTACCATTTTCACATCTTAACGAATAATCTTTACCATCATATACGAGCACTTGTCTAATGGCCATCAGGTCCCAAATACTAACACAAATTCAAGGATTTAAAAAAAAAATAATAAATATATTATGTACTGGTGCATATTATAAATAATCACCTAATATTTAAAAATATACAATATTCTTTAATACTACACGTCATCTTAATAATCATTTAGAGTTATGTAATCCAACAAATACCAATGTAATACAATACCTAATTACATTTTTATCGTTTATTTATTAATGTGTTAAACACGCTGATTAATAAATAATAAATAATAATAAAAAACGAAAAACTAAGATAAAAACAGATGTGTCACTGCTGCAGTATTATTGCCACTGTGATGAGTGTTTTTAAATTTAAAAGCCCTCATCAGTCAGCGATTGTATGGTCACGCATTACATTCGAAAATCAATACAGTCTATAATTATATATAGAGCTAGGACTTAAAAACACCAAAAAAAAATGCCTTAAAAAATCTAAATAATGCATTAAAAAAATGTACTAATTTTTTTTCTTAATAATCTTGGTGTAAATGATAATTGATACATTATTAAATAACTTTTAAAGGACTGTAAAAGTGTTTTGCAGACATAATTAATCATATTGGGCCTCTTTAAAATTTAATCTGAAAAACAATTATTTCCTATAGTTTAAATTTAGTTTAAAATTATTTTTAATAATTTAATATAACACAATCTACTTTATGATTAGTTAAATTTATATAAAAACTTTGTAAAAATCTTAAAATACAATTTTGAATTCAAAAACTCCAAAAATGACCAAAATCCTAAAAATACCCTAAAAAATGACCTTAAAATTTCAAAAATGCATGAAATATTTATGTTATAAAATGAGCATCGCGTAGCTAGTTTCGGAAAACAATGCAAAGTGCATCAAAATTTCAGCCTTAGTTAAGTATTACCCAAAAATAGTCGAAATGTTGAAAGAAGTCGATACTATCGCGACACAAGTTTTTTCACTGTTTTCGTATTTCTAAAGAAAACTACTGCTGCTGAGAACTTTGAAAATTAATGAAGGCTTAAAAATGAAAATCGTAATTCTTATGATTTCGGTATAATCGTATGGCCAATACCTATAACTATATAATATTTACTTGAGCTTAATGCACTACGATCGGCTGTTTGTTTTTCACCGGTTTCCGTGCCGTTTATATTATTGTCATGATTTCCGTCGGTGCTAAACATTTTCCTTTTGATATAGTGATAAATGCCACTATGCACAATATACCCAATATGAGACACTGCATCTATGGTGTAGGTACCAACAAAAACACTACATAACACTGTACACGAAGGTTTTTGGATAACTAATTTAAAACTCTCATAAACGAAAGATAATAGAAATAATCAACGAAACGTATAATAATATGTGCCTATTAAAATTAATAATGATACGAGAATCGATTAAATATTTATAATACGGTACACGCAGACACCGCAGTGCATATACAGTTATACCCATACGATAATTTATAACCGCACAATTAATAATATAAATTAGAATACATATTATATAAGAGGTTTATATTTTTTAAATAATATATAATATTGTATTAAATATACGTATAAAACGTGTAAAATGTGTGTAATATTACAAAACTACAAAAGAGATATAACACTTTACTTAAAACTACAGTAAATTTACAATATGTACATTATATAGATAAATAATATAAAAAGGCCAGAAAACAGGAGAGGGGAAGTCGCCCAACTTACATAATATGTCGAAATATTATATAAAATAGATGCTGTTCATTCATGTCATCGTACAAGCTTAACTACGTGGGTTCAATTAATATTCTATAATATTTGATTTCGGCAGTTAAGCTCGTTTAAATATGATACAGGCTAAGTATAGAAAAAACATTAATGGACAAAAATTGCAAATACAACCTACCTATAAGGCTTTGCAATTTGATAACAATCGTTAAAAGTGACTTCTTAAAGTATCAGTGTCGAATCTTCAATCTTTACCGAACCGTAAAGAACTACTCTTAGATCATTCCTACTCAAAAACTATACACTGGCGTATTAAAAAAAACAAAACGTCGCGTTATTGTGAAACCTACATATACACATAAATAACTACTAATCTCTAAAAAAACGATCACATGGGTAATTATTAATGTATGTACATGTATAAAAAATAATTATACTTTAGGATATTATTTAACTTCTAAAATTTCTCAATTCTACCTTAAATTCTTAAAAAATTTGGCAGAGAAAAATATTTTTATATCGCATAAACAGGTATGTGTAAAAATATTAGGCCGTTCTAAGAGACATAGAATTCTGTCCTTGAAACAAACAGAACTATTTAAATACATTGGAGACTGGAGTATATATGAATAGATACTTTTAGAAAGTTTATCCTTGAGTCTATTATAAGACAGGTGCCTATACCCAAAATAATCGTTGATAAACTTCCTATATTAAAAATATTAAGGAACGAATTGGTGTATCGCATGGTCATAATAAATAATAATGTATAATGCGCAACGTTAAGGTTACAATTCATATTGTTGTTTAGTGTTTCCGATTACGATTGCTACGTATATAGATAAATAAACAACAACTGAAGACCATATGACCGATACCCGCACGCAGTGTACCTAAACCTAAATCCAATATATTTATATATTCTTTATTTTTTTTGTACACACCATGTGGCATGTTTGATGTTAGACGTTAATGAATCTATTTATTGATGTCTGTGCAAAATATGTGACTGACCACAATTAACAAAACAATAAACAGACAATTAAATACAAGACTTGATGTTGGTAGTTGATGCGAAATTAAAAAGTACTTGTAGTGAAACTTTATTTAAACTTTCATTTTAATAATAAATAACTATGTAAATATTAATTTTTTCAACTAAAATGCATTATTAGCGTGGTTTTAAATAAATAACGATATATGGTCAGGTTAACTTCTACGAAGAATAATTGATTTTCTTAATGTAATTAATATAAAAAGAGGGGAAGTAAGTAATCGCTCTGCTGTATAGGTTACGTGTAGGTGGCGAGTCTACTACTTCGTCACTGTGATGCTTGTGTCAAATTTTAATTCAATGATAAATAATTGCATACGAAAAAAGTTTCTGAGCGAAGACCTCCTATCAGCCTTAAAGTATAAAATTGTATGATATATTTATATTGCTATAAAAGTAATTTATTTTACTATTATAGTAAAACATTAGATTGAAATTAATTTTTCCGATAACATTGCATTTAAAAATGTCATTGTATGTAAAATATAACAATAGACGTTAAATGTTTTAAGAACCCATGAATAATATTTTTAAATTAAAACGTATCAACACTAAAATCGTTATTATTCGTTTAAATATCTAATTTTGTCCAAAATTCGAATTTCAAGTGTTTATAAAAATAAATTGTGTTCATATATTTTTTAGATTTATTGGTTTAGTGTGAAAACTTTTGTGATATACCTTAATTTATAAATTAGATATCTACTTTGGCATACACCATTAAAGTATAATTTATTCATAGAAAATAATAATAACTGTAGAATTGTATATAAGTGTTTAAATAAATGTACCTATATATGTTAATATTACATAAAAACAAAAATTTATAAAAAAAAAATCATAATCGATTTGTATATAATTAATAATTATATATTAAATTATATTTGATTAGTTAATTAAAACTATAGAAATATGACAGTATTGATAATTATATAAAATAATAGCAATACTAATATAATTGATGGAATTTTCTTCTGTTTCATTTAATTTACGTTAAAAAGTAGATTGTGTGTGCACGTTGTTCATCTTGGCTGTGTGCTTAACTAAACTAATTTTACTCATAGTAAAACAACTGTGTGTCCAATACATCAAACAAACGTATATAATGAGAGGAAATGATTTTAAATGGGTAATGTTATTAATATTATTATTATTATTATTATCATAACCATTATTTAAAATTAGGAAATTTTATGCGTTTGCATGTTTATACTAAGTTTATGCATGGCAATCATAAGGTTAAGTTAGGTTAGATTGAAGTGTGAACGTTTCAAATCAAACAGACTTCATAGACCAAATTGTATTTTAAATACATATATTATTATTTAGTTATTGCGTAGAATTTGTATATTTTATGCGCTACAAACGAGAACCATGTCCTCTTTTCGAATCAAGAATCTTCTAAATTGTAATACAATTTACGTAAAAACTTAACTTTCGTAAATATTAAATCTTCAAGTGAAACCTGTGCTATGAAGGAGTTCAGTGTACCCACCGCCGAGAGAACGGTACGGCGTGTCCTCTTTCCCGCTCCGAACTAAAAGACTCATAATTATTAAGATATTTTATAAAAATAACAAGAACGGAACAAAATGTGCGAGTACCTAACTTATTTTATAATTACGGCTTTACGATTTGTCTATCGTTGGCTCATAATTTTTTTATAATAATATCGTTTGTATCTCTCTGGCGTTTGCCATTTGTCATAGATTATAATATTGTATTATTGATCATATTAATATATTATGTTCATATTATATTGAGCTCCAACTCATTATCTTTAAACTCGCGTAATCTGATTTCCTATATCAGCTGATTGTCGCGTGTAAAATTGAACCGTACAAACTATTCCACAAATTTGTGAAATAACCAAACCAATATTTTAACCGATTATAAATAAGTACGATACCTAATATTAATAAGAATTATTAAATATTTATTAAAAATATTATCAATGACCTCACAACATGATACTTATTACTATTACTTACCAGTTTTACTGTTACTGATCACTACGAGACTAAATAATTTAACTATGCAGAATGCTTCTCTTATCAGTTATCACTATTCTAATGTATTATATTGTACATATATACAAAACAAATTAAATCCAACCAAAAGGCTGCAAATTCTCTTCTCGGTATTATACATTATTATAATTAACAGTTAACGCCACTACAAATAAATGACAGTCCTGTAATATTTTAATATATATTATATTATACAAATCAATTTATATTTAATACTTATACAGTTATACACTTAGATTGTTATATATAATAGTAATAAATGCCAATAGTACGATAATTTACTGATAGCTAGGTATTGTTTTAAAAGCTATATATTTGAATATTCTATATTATAAAATATCCAAAAAAATAAAGGCAATAACCTTAGCAGTTAAAACCGGTAAACCTTTTAAAAGAAAAGCACAGTTCACAATCGCGATTGTTAAAAATACTTTTCTCAATGTGATGCACCAGTAGGTATGCATATTTTTCAAGTACTCGAGACTGGCATATGACTGTATGTATTATAATAGTTTTGTATGCAAATTACTAATTTTACTTTCCATTTGAAGCCGACGGACGCGCCACCGTTATAATAATATATATAGCCATATATATTACGCATATCTATATTTATCATTAATTTGGACGTGATATTATAGGTGGATAGGTGATATATTAAATTATAGGTACTAAAAAACACTCCAACAAACACTTAATTCAATTGCTACACACATGCAATGTACGTGCAAGATATTCAAAAATATTATAGTGATGGGCTATGTTAATTGAGAGTAATAAGTTAGAGGTGTGAATCTAAAATGGAAATATATATATACAAGATGATTCACCAAGCAGGCTCATCCCCATTTTTATATTTAAAAATAATTTTTTCAAATTCTGATTTTTAAAAAAATTAAATATATCTGAAGACCATGTGTATTACCACATTCTTGAGATTTTTTATACTACTTTAGAAATTCCTTGTGGGGATATGAACTTCTGTTTTTCAAGTGAGAATCCCTCCCCCATATTCAACAGTAAATTATTAAGAGAATAATTTTTCTGAAAACTTTGAAGTACTTATCAAAATCAAAATTCGAACGAATAGTTTTCGAGTTATTTAACTTTGTGTAATAAGGATAATAAGTCTATGATAATGTGTTTAAAAGATATGGGGGCTATGGAAATTTGAAAATTTTAGTAATTAATATTAATCTATCAATATTTATAATTTATAATTAACTTTAGATCCAATATTAAATATATTTTATGTTTTTGTAATACCATTTTTAAAGAATATTATCTTTAATATAAATATTGTAATAACTGAAAAACTACTCGTTCAAAATTTCAATTAAATACATCAAAAATTTCAAAAAAAATATACACTAAATAATTTATAGTAAAAAGGGGAGATTCTCATTTGAAAAACAGAAATCGCCACAAGACACTTTTTAAGTAGTACGAAAAATTTCAAAAAAAGAATTTGAAAATATAGTCTTAAAATATATTCAAAAATTCTAAAAATCAGGATAATTCATTATTAAAAAAAAAAACAAATGGGAGTGAGCGTGTTAGGTGAATCGTCACCTGTATAATAACTAGAAACTGAATTTTTATGTTCTAATAAATAGCGAAATGCATAAGATATTTTTATGTAGTAAAAATATAGGGAAATATTCTTTTAATATTGTTTAACTATATATTAAATATGCTTTTATAAAAAAAATGACTAGTTATTTTATGATTTAAGTATATTAAGATTTAAAGCTTAGATAATAGAACTTTAAATAATTTTTTTAATGTGTTAAATATGTTAAAAAAAAATTTACAACAAATCAGAATAAACAATTAACAACTTGAATAAGCATATTTCATAAAAAATCAAACAAATAATGGAAACAATTTATGACAATATAACATACACCTTCAAACGTTCTACATTAAAAAAAATCAACAGAGAAAATGTATCGCACTAATGCTGCTATACCAGCGGTACGTTAAAACTTAATAAAAAAATGTTCATTTCCTAAAGACTATTTTTATTTTTTTTTTTAAGCGCCTTGTATTATTCTTCAAATAGTAGAAATATTCCTAAAATATGTCATTATGACGTATTCTTTGTCTAAATAATATACATCTTTATGTAAAATAAAATAAAGATAAAGTAAAAACATGAAAACAAATCTTGTCTCTAAAAATAACTAATATAGCATCACTATAATCTAACCTTTTCATAATTGTTGGTTATGAATTTTAAACTTTGCAAAAAACTAAAAAATTATTTTATAGATAGGTTGTGTTTGCCTTTAAGCTATTACCCGCACGCCTCAAACGGGTATCGTGTTTTATAAGAATTATTTCAGTCATGAGCGCAAAAAGGTTGTATACAATATTTTAATATTATTATGTTTACTCGTAGTAAGCCTGTAAATATTATATAATAATATGTATAATGACGACAACGATCGTAAAACGGTAAAACCATACAGATGCTTAATATTTATTAAGAACAATACGATTACGGTTGTTTCGTTGCAGGTAAAATAATATACTGAAGCGTATAAAAGATTAACGTTTTTAACGCAAGACATTAATTATTTCAAAAATAGTTTTGTTTGAAATCACTAAAAAATAAAATTTTAAAAAAAAATTACTATTTTATTTTTTTTATCATTGTATTTTTTGTAATTTATTCAGGTACCTATAGCATACATTTTTATTTTTTATTTCATAGCAGAATATTGTTTCGAGTACTTATTTTGATATATAAAAATTAAATTTCGAAAAATAACTTAGTAGTTATAAATAGATAATTATATTTAAAGTTTAAATAAAAGGAGTATAGTGGGACAAAACATTTTTGTAGTACCTTTGTGCCACAACCGATCATCCACAATCTACTCGTCAAAACTTTAAATTTTTATAAGTTATAACTTAGTAAGTAAATACTCATTTAAAATTTGGTTTTTTATGCACTGTAATATTTTGAAATCTGAATGCTAATAAAAAACGGGGAAGTCATTTTGCTGATGTCGAGTGTTCGTCAGTAGTCATTGAGTAGATCACTGCAGTATAAATGTATTGTTATATTATTCCATATAATACTACTATAAAAAAAAATAACTAGGTATAAACTTACAAGTAAATACCAAACTTAATGTAGAACTGTGTAAATAAGTTTGTGGTATAAATAGTTCAAAATTATTCTAAATATTTTATCATTCATTATTGTTAATGATAATACGTATAAGCAGTGGCGAAAAATTTCATAGGGGTCTGTGTAAGAATACCCTTTTTGACAAATTTGTTTTGTGTTTTTTCCGATTATTGTGAATAGAATACCTATTTGAATTATTTTACATTTGACCCCCGAAATACTAATTTGCTACCAGAAACTACTCTCTTGGTCGAATATCAAACATTTTCTAATTTAAAATGTGATGACTGGCAAAAAAACCTCACATCATGGCAAATCCAATACAATCATCACTCCGCTCAGAACCTAAAATGTATGCTATCATTCAATAAAGCAAAAGACTTAAAATATATATATTTTTTTGAAAAATATTATTTTTAAGCGATTTTATATTAGCTATTTACTACATATGGAAAAAAAACTGTCATAATATTAATAATTTTCAAAATAATGAGTGTCTCACGTAGTTACGTTAAAAAATTATTATTAAAGGTATCTATTATAAAGGTTTGTATTTAAGCACCATTGCACCAGCTGCGCATTATCAATTATTTTAATATGCAATATAGGTACATATAATATTATAAGCTAAGTAAAACCGATATGATATAAAAATTCAAAATGCTTAAATGTCCTAAATATGTACCCACAAATTTATATAGCCGTAAGTCATACAGACGTGGAACAGAAGTTACTGATAAATGTAATTAGAAATAAACTAATAACCTACTAAACCTACTAATAATCAGTGGTGGATATCGTGGGGGGGGGGGTTGAATTAGCCCTTGGGATTTTCATCACCATTCACTATACATCATTACAATATTATCTACAACTTGATACTTGAGAATTTATATAAGTATAATCTGCAGATGATGCCCTGATTGCATTTAAGGCTTTAAGCCAAAATAAGAAAAGCCCAACAGCCAATTGCAGTTTGATGCAGTGTTGCTTATAAACCTTCATCATTTTTCGTATGTGCTATGTGTACAATAATAATTGTAACATTTTTATAAATTAAAACCAATAAAATTTATATATTTTTCATGTTGATTACAGTAAAAAATTTTTTTTTCCAAAAAAATTAAGGGAAAGGTTGAACCTCGTTACTTTTGTAGATTTGAAATTCGCTCCTCCCCCCCTTCTCAGAACTTGATATATCCGCCACTACTAATAGTATAAATACATACCTATATAGGTACAGTATAGTTAGTTACTTACATATATAGATCAAAATGTGGAGGAGGAAGGGGGCTTATAGGGCTTTAGTCCCTCAAATATCTTATAAACCCGCTCAAAGCAGACAACTTTTTGTTCTGTTGTGGGATCAAAGCCCTCCCACTCACATTGACGTTAAAAATGTTAGCCCCCCTAAAATTTTAATGGATATCCACTTATGCATTTATTTGGCAATTGTTTCTTTTATATCTACAGATGGATACTATAAAAAAATAACCTCATATGAAAATTTTTAAAAAAAAGGAAAAGTAAATCTAAAAATATTATAATTATTTATTTTCTTTTATTCATATTATTGAAATTATAATACAGATGTATTATTAAAAATAGTACTATTATTTTTTTTTTATTTATATTATTATTATTATTTTGTTCAAAAAAATTGACTTTTGTTTGTTTTTGACTGACATTGAAATCTCGTGAATATGTGTTTGGTACACATAACTTTTATCATAGGGTTATTTTTTCCGTGGTTATTTTTTCACGGTGTTATTTATTAAGGGATTTCCACATAAACGACATACCTGATACCTAATTAATATAACTACTAATACCAATAATATTAATAATAATTACAACAATATAATATTATAATAGTATGACCATCGGCAAAACCGCATGCGCCGACGGTTTGTAAAACGGTCGTGTCGAAAACTTCCTGTATATTCTACTATTATTATTATTGTATATTAAACTGCTGCAGGTACGCGACTGCCACCGCTTGTGTAACGTTCGCAAGTACCTACAATTTACGCATAGTAAAAAACGTGTATGGTATTGCTATTACATATTATTGTATTATTATATAGGTAGGTGCAGGCAGGTGTATAGTGTCTACTGTCTACGTATAATATGATATAAACCTACCTATACAAACACGTGCGCCGCGCACAGACGCGCACTGCAGCAGATTTCTCCGTCTACAAAAACACTTTCCTCCTCCGTTTCCGCACACCTTAAGGTCAATACGGGTACGGCCTTCTTTTTATTCGGTAATTGTTGCGATGATGATGATGATGATGATGATGACGATGACGATGACGATGACGACGATTACAACGCATTACACAATACTGTGTTACAGGTATACATAATCGTACCGTCTGATCGCATAGTGTTTAATTTTTATTTATATATTATATTATTATAATACCTTTATGCACATTAGGTACCCCAATTTACTACGTGATTTTTTAACCATGCTCCTACTATGTTCGTGCTTAAATTGTGCATAATATATTCAAATTCTGATTTTTGGAATTTTTAAGTGTACTCGAAGATCATATTTTCAAATTCTTGAGATTTTTCGAATTACTTAGAGATGATCCTGTGATAATACAAACTTTTGTTTTTCAAATAGGAACCACCTTTTTTTTACTTCAATTCATTCAGCAGACACTTTTTTTTGAGAATTTAGATGTATCTAAAACAAAATTTTAACGAGTAATTTTTGAGTTATATAATTTATTGTGTACTAGGGATAATATGTTTATGGTAGTGAGTTAAATATAGATACGGGGGCTTAGATAGTTTTAAAATATTAGTAACTACTATTAATCTATCAATATACATAAATTCTAAAAATAGTCCAAGTATAATAAATATTACAACTAATATTACATATAGTTTATATTTTTTTAAAACCATTTTTAACCATTTTCCTTAGAATAAACATTTTGATAACTTAGAAACTACTCATAAGAGTTTTTATTTAGATACATTTACATTTTCAAAAATAAATCAACTGCTAAATCATCAGCAGTGAAAAATGGTAGTTCTCATTCAAAAAAATGAAATTTGGATCACCACAGGACACTTTTTGAGTAATAAAAAAAGTTAGGAATTTGCAAATATTGTCTTTAGGTATACTAAAAAATTTCAAAAATCAGAATTCGAATAAATGTACTATTAAAAGGGAAAATGCTGAAAAAATGACTCTGTATACAAAATATATAACATATAACACGCAAGTATAATAAAATTCCGACGAACCGTTCTTATATTTAGCCATTTACACAAGGGCTTAATTTTTTAAATATTAACGAATTATTTTGATGAAATAACCGTAGTTATTGTTGCGATATGTCGCCCAGTCGTATAAATTTGCAAAATAATATAGATATACGCGTATTAATCGTATAGTAAATATTTCGTTGATTTTACTAAATTTATTTTTTTTTAACAATCGATTATGGATACTAAATCAGTTCAAAAACGACCATATATGAAGTCAACTGTCAGGTATAATTTTTAAAGTAAATTTACTGCTCATATGAAAGTGTTCTGAATAAAAATTTCACGATTGGTATCTATTAGTACGCATGTTATCTAACCCGTTATGGCATTATAATATTTTTAATCTGGCCTAACAAAGTTTTTGAAGGTAACCTACACAAATTCTTAGCGGTATGTAGTACCAATTTATTGATATAGTCAATTTGTGCCTAGGACCTACGCCTGTTAGTATTTAAATAAATATGTATAGATACATACGGAGAAATGACACATTTTAAATGTGTCACAAAGCTCGACAAATATTATAAAAACAGTATATTTAAAAAAAGGTAGAGATGCGGGTAACGTGAGAAAAGACGGTCCGTAAGTCTATATTGCTATGTATATTTTATGATATTATTGCTAGGTATTAAAATAATTAATTTTATTATTAGACATTAGCAGTGGCACAGAGTCCTATGATCCATGGAAAAGCCATGGCCTGACCACATTTTATTGTGTATGACCGTTGAATTTTGATTTTGAAGTTCGGCGCCACTGGACATTAATAATGCAGTAAGTTGAATTAATTTCTGCTGAAAAAATTGCATTTGAAAACGTTATTGTGTGTATAAATAATAATAATATACTTTAAATGTTTCAAGTACTCGTGGATAATAATTTTAGATTCCAACAAAATAGCTAAAATCGTTATATTCTTCGTTTAAATGTCTATCTAATTTTGTTCAAATTTAAACTAAAAATATCTTTAAAAAAAACTGTGTTTATACATTTTGTAGATTTTTTCAGTGAAGTATATCTACTTACGGTTAATTGTTTATAAATTATAACAGAATAAAAAAATTGATTTTGTTGAAAACTGCAGATATTTGTGTAAAAATTCATAATTTTTCTTAATTGTTTTTTTCTAATTATTAAGAAAATAACTTGGGAGTTTGAATTATATGCTTTAAAAGTACTAATTAGATCCAATCTGCAGTTAGAAATCACCTTCAATATTGAAGATCTAAGCATTTTTTATCTACAGTAAACGTGTACACAGTACACGTCATTATAAAATCACAAAACATTCATTGTACCCCTTAAAATCTAAAAGACTTCTACCTATAAAAGTACAAAACGAGTACGCAACAGTATAATGCTAATCGAAGTATTAATTCTCGTTGAAATACTATAACATAATAACAGTATACCTCTACGTTGATATAACTGGTATTAGTAGTTAAAGTGTGGGCGATAGAAGACGAAGTCCCCCTTTTTTTCGAGGTAAGATTATGCATCCTCTTTAATTTAGGTCTCCATTGTCCGAGAGGACGCTTAACAAGAAATTTATAGTAAATTTACATCATGGGTTTAATTTTAATATAATAGTTTGTTTTATGCTGTAATATTCTACATAAATTAATTTTTATTTGTATTTTGAATGAAATATTTAAAACTAAAACAACTTTAATATTTAAATACATTTTTTAACATTTCAGGCTATGTATTGCAATTTATGTTTACCGAGAAAGTATAATATGTGTAAGATCATTTTTCTTGGGAGAAATTTTTTTTTTACATACCTAATATAAACATAAACTTTTTATGAACAAAGATGTGTGAACAGTTCACTTACAATTCAAACTCCAAAAACCGAACATACTATTATATCATTATATCTACGGAGTTTAAAATTCAACTATTTCGAAATAGCCACGTCGTACATAGAGTCGGATGAGAGTATAAACAATATGGTTATAGAACTCGTTGACCGCATAATTTCAAACACATACGACAAAATAGATGAAAAACTTAACGAAATTAACGACAATATCAAAGGAGGTGTGACCGTAGACGAACCTAATGTGCTAATGGATTTGGTCGATATGCCGGCGGATCCTCTGTTCACTGATGGCGACTGGCCACCGTCTGTAACTCCACTATACCGGGCGACACGTCCGATATCAGAGCGGTCGAGGCAGACGAAGACGCGCCGGCACCAGTCGCGGACGAGATAGACGACTTGGCAAAGGACGTCATGATAGAAGACAACTTGGCGAAGGACATTGTGGTAGAAGACGATGTAGCAAAGGAAATCATGATACCAGTCAAGGGCCGAAAAGTTAGTAACAAATCCGGAGAATTGGTCAGTTAGCTTGGCCCGGGAGCAACCCGAGCAGTACACGTAACACCACACCGACGACGAGCCACAGGATTTGCCCCGTAAATCTTATTTAGTTGAAACTATTCTCTTAAACTGCGAGAGCTAGAAAGTTGGCTGGTAGCTCATTAATAAAAACTTGTCAAGTAGATATTTAAAGTTAAAATAAATTAATTTTTTAATCATAGAAAAATAGTCAATTTTAACGTATATAACCAAAACTAAAAAACGGATCTTCTATTGTGTAAGGTTTTGTTAGATTCGCATTGTCTAGGATAAGTGCAATGAAGTGTTTTAGATCTTTATCGTTAATAGTTCATTCACTATAGACCTTTAAAGTTGTACTTCATAAAAACACACATGCATGTGTATTGTGTAAATAAAGAGATATTGGTTAAGTACCAAAAGTAAACATTTGTTTAAAATGTTAAAAGAACTAAAGAGTACGAGGTGAGTTCCATAAGAATATTACTATAGTATCTACAATTAAAGTATTAAAAGTGTTAAAATTTTGTATAAGTGCCTACTTGAAAAAAATGCGTTCCGGTATAGACATTTTTTTATTTCGAGCAATGCTTAAAGTACAATTTGATTTGATCATATTATAATTATATACATACCTATACATGGTTAATAATTCTTCAAAAATTAAAAATCTAGAAGTGTACGCATGCCTATACCATGACTTGGCGAACGATTTTTTCTAATAGGTATACCTGCAACCATATAATATACAACCACCACGATACGTATATATCAATAAAATAATAAAAAAAAAAAACAATTAGAAAAAAGTAAAAAACACATTGTAAACAAAAAAAACCGTGTTATAAAAAATTAAAATAGTTATTTTGTTTTTTATTATCTTTGTAATAAACACTTATACGTATACAATATTATAGGTACTACGAAAGCAGTATTTCAAATGAACTTTATAGAATGTAGGTATTTTACACTTTCCTATTTAAAATATATACGTGTAAATATTATTATAAATACGTATTTAAAATACATCAAACAAGTACATTTTTATACCAACAGCTTATTTTTTTATATAATACAATGTCTTCTAATGTGTCTAATATTCATTATACTATACTTCGATTATAGCCTGTCTGTAAGTATAATGTGTAGAGTATTGCAGTAACATATAATTAATATTAATATTTTCGAAGCACCTAAGTGCCTTTTTATGAGTTAACCTTCATGTAATTATCTATAATATAATATATAAATATCTACAACGATTGATGAAGCTGCGACAATAAAGCGTTTCATATGGACATTTAAATAAATGCGTTCATTTGAAATACAATTTTAAAAGTGAAGTTCTTTGCCCATCTCTGCCTAATTAGTGTCAATAGACTCAGCTATACCTATTCTATTATACACACCGCCATGGTGTTCACTATATCAATTACAATATTACCTAACATATAATAGTTTCTAATATTGCCTAAGCGATATAAATACGCGAGCGCGCGCGCGCGTATGTGTGTGTGGTTACAATTATGTACTTAATTAACTGTTTTGAATACTTCGGTCCCAGACATCTCCTTAGATTATAAAATTAAACTCATTTTTTGAGTATATATCAATCGCGCCGATCGGTTTTGATAACTACAAATCTGTTTTTACGTGTTGGATTCCCTAGTATTACACTACTTGAACCTAAAAACGTCGGAGATTGCTTCGGAGTTAATTCATAGATTATAGATATAATAATTTATAGATACGTTCAAGGACACCCATCTGTCAAAACCTAGGAGTATGAAAAATAAACTAAGAACCAACAAAATTGTTATTATTAAACATATATTTTATATATCGTTTTATTCGATTTACGATGTATCTATAAAGTGTAAACGTCATGCAGCATTTTAATAAATTTATTTCTTATAACTAAAAAGGATGACAGTAATTTTCCTAGAGTGGGGGGGGGGGGTAACATGTCATACTCTTGCACCCCCTAACGAACGCTCTTGAGTACGTTGAAAATAAGACTTCATGTGATGTTCCGATGTTCCAAAAATGCCAAAGTGTTTACTTTTTTATTTAGGGAGTTTCAAACGCATCTTATTTCTTAATCTATCTATGTCTTTTAAATAATATTGAATATAAAACTCAATATTATTTAACGTAGTTAATTATTATTATTTCTTAATTATTTAACAGGTATTATAAAACATATATTTATATATATCGTATTTAACTGAAATACTAAAATTACATTTTTTTTTAACTATACAGTGATGCCCAACCTGTGGCCCGCGAAGGTATTCCATGTAGCCCATTACAAATTTTAAAATAAAATAAAATAATTAAAAAAGAAGTAAAATTATTACAAAATACAATTTTTATTAATTTATGAATTCTTTTAAATATTCCAAAAATACAATAATAATAATAATATATTTATATAAAAATTATTTACTAAAATGTTTTACTTAAAATTCGGTAATCGTCGCGTAAATATCAACTTTGTGCTTGTCGATTTTATATTCCTATTCGCTACATAATGGAAAATAACGGCATTCAAATTATAAATTGAAGACCTAGTGCTAAACTTGATATATATCTAGGTTGGTGTTTATTATTATTACAATTTTTCACTATTATACTTATATTTTATTTTTAAAAATTCAAATAAAAAGATTTTTCTTAAACTAACAACAATTAACTTATAACTACGTGTCTGTGTCCAAACTAAAAATCAATCGTTTGACCAAAAAAAAAAAAAAAATGATATGACAATGTTGCACGTAATTCGTACTTAATCGTATTGGTTTTTTTTGTCAGCGGTAAGTTCTTTGTTAATTTTAAGTGTTCTCAACCGTTCAGCCAAAAAGTTATAACGCTCTTAATCGTTTGATAGCCAACTGATGTGTACCTTAATTTGTAATCTTTTCAATTGGCAATAAAAGATAAGAAAACAAGTCCAATATGTACTTTCGTGTATATTGTATGCCTACTATGTGTATCAAAATGCTGTTATAAGATTAAGATTGAGATTATTCGTACTTTTATATTTGGTGGGAAAATAATTGTTTACCAAAGTGGCCCAACGAAGAAAAAAGGTTGGGCATCACTGGTATAGGGTCTTATATATATACGTCTTCAGCCGTGTATATATATATATATTACTATTTATACGTTTGGGGTTTAAGAACAAAGTTTAGATGCAGTAAGCACACGCATTCGTCGATCACAATTCACAACATAATACATACAATATTTTATACATAGACACACTCATGCAAGTCACCGGTGGCGGTATTTCGATTAATCAAAAAACACGCGGCGCGTCGCACAGAGGTTCAAAAATGAAAATAGTTGGCTAAAACTGAACGAGTACATACTCGTTCAGTGGGGTCCATTATACTGTTGTAATAAATAAAAATAAATTCGTCAATATGAAAAAAAAAAAAGAAACAATATTTTGTTTTTATAACAGAATTTTTATTAATGAACAATACATCGTTTTAAATTAAGAAAAAAAAGATACGACATTGGTAATGCGGGTGCCAAAAAAATTGCACAAAGTGGCAACGGACGATTGAATAAAAAAACAAAAGATATGATATGAAAAAAAACTATGACATTCATATACAAATGTTTTAGTTTTAACGATATAATATAATAATGGTGGAAAAATTGCATTTAAAAACGCATAGGAATATACAATTTGGAAAAAAAAGTCAAACGTACAAAAAAAAAAAAAATTGCTCAATGAGGCAAAAATTGAAAAACAGCAAAAAAACAAGATGATAATAATGAAAAAAAAAATAATTGGACAATACACGAAATAGCGAGGCGGTGGTGATGGCATAATAGTGTTGCAAAAAAAAGTCGTGTTAAAAGACTGCGTGGAAGGGCCACTGGTCGCCAGGGCCGTTGTTAGGAGTAGGCAGGCAGGGCCTGGCGTTCGACAAAAAAAAAAAAAAAAAAATAGGAATATTGGTTTCAAAAATTATTTTTGCCCCGAGAAAATCCTGAGGACGGCCCTGCTGATCACCTCTGCACGCACGTTTTTACGGCCGGCTGGCTGGGCGACGGCCGCGGGAGCGACGAGACGGTCGACGCGGCGACACAAGTGGCCGTGACGATGACATTACCACTAAGCGACCGAAAACGGCTATCGATGCCACGCGGAAAACCGTATGGATTTTCGCCCTATTGTTTCTCGACCATTGGGGGGGGGGGGTGAGGGTGCGGGTGCCACTGCTCGGCAACAACCGCGCGGAAGCACTGACGCCTCCCACGTGGCGAAGACTGTTTTGTCTGGTTCGGCTCCGCCGCGGAGGCTTTCCTGTCGCCGCCGGCCAGACGTTTAGAGACCAGACCCATTAGTACGTCGTCCACAGTCGTCTTCCTCATCACCAATCTTCTGACGGCTTCGCGGTTCTCGTCTTTACGAGTTCGATAATATCGGCGACAGTGAGCGGTTGGATTGTCATCGCCGCGGGATTCCGAGTACAAGTACGAGTCGCGCGCCGCGTTTTCGCGAACTTACGTAGTAGGATCAAAAAGTTCCCGGAATTTCATTTTATTTTTTTATGTACACAATTTAAATATAAATCTACTTAATCTCCTTCAAAGTATCGTCCTTCAGCACAGACACACTTACTCCGACGACTTTGTAACTGCTGGAAACATCTTTGGTATCCCTCTATTGGAATGGCCCTGAGATTTGCTGTTGCGTTAACTTTAATGTCTTCAATCGTCGCAAAACGTTCACCTTTGAGTCCAAGTTTTAGATTTGGAAACAGCCAGAAGTCACATGGAGAAATGTCTGGCGAATACGGGGGTTGTGGAATTGTAGAAATTTTTTTATCCGTTAAAAATTGCCGAACTGCAAAAGACGAGTGGCACGGTGCATTGTCATGATGCAAAAACCAACCATTTTCCCATTTTTTTTTTGCCTTTTTCGCCGAATTGAATCTCTTAAACGCTTTAAAACTTCAATATAAAAATTTGAGTTGACTGTTTGTCCATTAGGTACAAATTCCCAGTGAACTAACCCTTCATTGTCGAAGAACACAATCAACATGACCTTCAATTGTGCCACTCCGCTCTTCGTCTTCGAGTGACTCTTGACCATTTTTGAACCGTTTAAACCAATCATAAACGGCTGTTTTCTTTAATGCTTCATCGCCATAAACTGTTTTCAAAC